>JASAND010003936.1:0-14502 GCA_030248195.1 Trissonchulus latispiculum
AAGCTAAACAATATTCCGCCGGAGACATCTGTTGCGCAAGTACTTAACGCGGGAAAAATATTATATTGTGTACGCAAATATGATTTATGATTATGGACAAAAATTAAACCTAAAAATCTAGCTTTGAAAACAATAAAATTCTAAAACGTATAGCAAATTTAGAAAACCGGATTGGCTGGATTGATTTAATTGTGATATAATTTTTTAGTTATTTGATTTAATTTTTAATTTAATTGATTTAATTTAATTTATTGATTGAGTGACTGGATTTAACTGGATTGACCTGGACTCTAAAAACTTGTCTTGTTTTTGGGCATATATGGGGTATATTATACCTGAAAATAAGCAAAATTGGTGCCTATGTATACAATTTGGCTTTCGTTGTCCTCCTTAAGTTCTCTTGTGACTGACAGAACACCGCTTTGAAAGGCTGCCGAGTGACCATTTTTCTACTATTGGAAGCGCCACGCAAAAGCTATTCGAATTTTGGGGAGGGATAGACAAGGCAACTTAAAGAGCTATGACACTGAAGCTAAACTCTCAACAGGAACGTTGAAAAATTTTTTGGAAGTAACTAATTATTTTAACGGCAATCAAATAAGGTTCAGCCATCAAATGTGGGTGAACCTTCTGTCCGGTTTAATACCTTTTCGAAGTCCGAAGAAAAACACAAATAAAATGAAAGATGGTTACTACAATCATGAATCAGAAATTCAGAATCAGAATCAGAAACAGCAGAATGTAGAGTTTAACGAGCTCTTTCAAAGGAGAATTGCCATAGCTGCTCAGGTGCTGTACAATTGTCACAAAAACTGAAACAGCCCTGAATAGAAATGGGAACTTGTGATTTTTGACTTATTTTGGAAACGTTTCATTAAATTGGGACTTGGTTTGAATTGTGTCCCAACAATATGAACCCTTAAAGCATCTCAACTAAGCCTTTGAATTAAGTTTTACACGAACAAGCATAAACCTTTCTGTGACGTTGCGTGGCTCGCTTTACTAAGTGGTTTTCCATCCATCCACTATCCGTTACGGAATCGGTTTCCAGAAATAACCAAAACAATGACATCTCTTTACAGCCGTGAATTTGGCTTCAATTAGCTAGGATTTTACGTTCAGAAATGCGTTTACATTCACTGCAGAAAAACTGGAAATTTAATTCCTGTTGCAAAGCTACCTTCACTGACTGTCAAAACAGCGAAGAAACGCCAAAAATACAGAAGCTAACCTTTAGCTTTACTGTATTAACAATGTAACTGCGACTGAATGAAATATCACCTTACGTTTGGATGTAGTGCGCTTTGTAATGTTGTAGTTCATTCCGTCAGCGCTTTGGAGCTAAAACAGAAACTTAATAATATAGTAATGAGAACCCCCATAATTATGGTTTAAATGGGGCTTTGCTGAAGATTTTTTCAAATTTTTTTTAATGGAATGGCGTAAATGGAGTTGCGCTTCGGTATCGGCTTTATGGAGTACTGTAAATGTCTGGCTTGCAGCACTATGGATTACTGTAACGGTATGACTAATCAAAATGACACATGGTCAACTTTTCCGTTGCTGGCGGCTGTGACCTGCCCTTGGTACCCGTCAAGCTTCTCATAACATTATCATAGGTTGGCAAAGCTTTTTGCAAGTCACGTAGCTATCGAGCTTTACGTTTCGGATTGGGTGGGTTCCTCCCTTAGGAGCTACGTGACTGGGGGAATTTCTACAATTGGAGGGTTCAACGCAGTACTAGCTTCCCACTTCAGAGTGAGGGGGACACACTCATCTCTTTTCTTAGGACTGGTCATTACTATATTCTATATTGTCTGGCGAGGCTGTCCCGACCGTCTCCTGTGGTCGGTACGATATCCATCTCTGCAACGGTCTCGCTAGGCACTCGTCACATATGGGTGTGGTAATAGAGTTAGAACGTAGATTTTGTTACTAGCCCTGCTAGGCTGCCAGGAGCTCAGGTATTTCTTGCCTGAATCCCTTTTTTTCAAATTTCTGTCAATTTTTGTTTTAGTGTCATTGGGGTTTCTCCCCGTAGTTTTTCTACACACAACTCTACTAGGCACAGTTCAGCGCACTAGTTGCCATTTTTTTAGGCAGACAAACCCCTCGTTGGGGTTAAAAATCTGAAAACTTTTTTCTAGGGTCTAGGGTTTCTAGGGTTGTATACGTATATAATTGTGTGTGTGGTTCTCCCTCAATTTAGGCTCTAAAAAGCGTTTATTCCTGGGTGAGCTAGTTTAGGGCTATTATTGGGATTTGAGATAGGATTCTTCTAAAGTTCGTGCCTAATGTACAGAGAATTTTATTGTTGCTAATTTAGTTTGTTCTTATGATTTTTGTGTTAATCGCACTTTGTAGGTGAATTTTGGTAATTTGACTTATTTTCAGGTTCAAAAAAGGCAGTCATCTCCTCTAATTGCAGCAATATTTAGTACTTTTGTGAGAACTTTATATACGTATATATTTAATTTTTTGGGGTACCTATATATATACCTATAGGTACCTCTATAAATATATATATATATATATATATATATATATATATATATATATATATATATATATATATATATATATATATATTTTTTTCAGCTGTACTTGCCTTTCTTTTCAGCATAATTTTTAGGTAATTAGAACAATTTCAGCTCTAATGGATATGAAGCGTTCTAGTCAACGCTTGAAGGAAAATGTACTGCGCCAGCAACCTTATAGTGTGATTGGACAATGTGGAGACTCCCATTTGTACTGTATGGGATGTCAGCCCTCCACGTCGAGGAGGAATTCTGGGTTGTTAAACGACCGAGATCCGGTGCTAGGTAGGTGTCCCGTTGCAGTCCTGCCTCGACAGTGGAACTGAGAAAAGAAGAAGAGTGGCTGGGCATCGTGGACTGCTCGGAAAAGCAGTACCCTTTCTCTGGACTCATCACTTTCCAGTTCTTGGACCACCCGATTTAAGAATGAACCGTCTGGATTGGGTATGTCATCAGACTCTGTCTTCGCTACTTTTCATGCCTCAAGCATGGTATCCTTGGATGACAACCAGCCTGGCAGTTCAACTGCTCAGGCTCGAAGTTTCAATAATGAAACCACCAGGACTTCGAACTGGAATATGATTGGGACGGATCAGAAAGACTCTCTCAGAGTGCAGAGCAGAGTACCGGGGACCAGACTGTCATTGGTCTTGAGGAGCGCACGGACTTTGGTTCGTCCCGAGACCGTGGGCCAGGATCTACAGGAATCTGACGATCATTCTACGTCTCTGTGAGCTGCGGCGATGCCTGGATTGCCGCCTTTGAATGACCTGGTTCCTTCAGAGCCTATGAATTTGTCTGAAGCACAAATTCTCGCTTGGAACGGCGGCACTGAACAATTGGGCTATGGATTCGGGAGCAGAGCATAGGCTGTTGTGGGATCCGTGATTTGATGTCGGAACCTAGCTTTTGGCTTTTCCGTGTCATCTCAGCCAAGTCCAGATGGATCAGTCGTGATCACGGTGAACACGTCGATCCTGAAAAACCAGCTTTTGGACCTTTGGTCAACCCCAGCATATACGTCATCACCGGTGAACAGACGACCAAATATCTTGCGTCCATCGGTTTGTGGTGGACGAGACGGTCATCGGGTTTCTGCTGGTGGTCGGAGTTTGATGTCTTCAATATCGGAATCTAGTCCAGTTTATCATAGGGGGTGAACTGAACCATCAACCAGACATCAGCCATCACAGGAACAATTGGTTAAACCGACTGTTCCCCCATCGCAACGGTCGTCGTTTGGAGGGTCGGTCAACATGGCCAGAATGACACTTCCGCAGGCCCCTTGTTTGAGTCAACATGGGAACCAAGTGGTGCCGAGATTGAACTCAAATGGCCATTGTTGTAGTATTTGCTTGATGATGTGGTCAAGTCGTTGTTCAGGAACATGGGACCCATAACCTAAGAAAAGTTTGTGTCTCCGACACCCAAAAACTTCAACGTATTGATGAAGGTCAGGACACTATGGGCCATTGTACCGCCATCCCGGTTCCGATATAAGATGACCACATCGGACCACCGCAAAGCAGGGCCCGAACCGTTCGCTGGGACCTCCCGATAAACCTCACAGAATACCGGATTTCCTTGACTGACCATTTTGAAGAACGTTGCGTCGAGAGTGGTATGCCGGAATTTCCTGGTCCGCAGGGGGTCCCACCACACAGATATGGCGTTGTAGTTGATCAACGCCGATAGATGAGTCTCTGAATAAGGCGTTTAAAGTCATGATGGATTCAGCAACCAGAACCTGGATGTAGGGTTGAACCCTCGCGATGGAGACATATGAGAAGGAGGGGAAATCTGATTTAATCCGTAAAAGTTTATGGAATTGAAACTCGAGAAGCTATAAAATTCTGAAAGCGTAATTTTCGTTGATGAATGGAACTTCGGACATATTTAGATTTGCTTTATGATTGTGATATCTTAGTAAAATAAGGGATTTTGTGCATGTTTGTTAAAACTATAAAAATTAAAAACATTTTAAGTCCAAATTATAAATTCAGAAAGGAAAAAATCTAAAATCTCTAGTGTTGAAACTCTTGAAGAGTTAAAGTGTGGAAAGTTCGCATTTTGTTTGACAAATATTTGGAAAATCAGTAGGGCAGATAGTCAACACAGTCACAAGTCCACGGATCCCGAAGGATACGACGATATCACAGTTAGACAAATAAAAATCAAAACGTGGACACCCAAAGTCAGATCAACCTTAATCACGTACCGGTTTCGATGCTTCACCGTGTTGGTTTGATTTTAAGTCCAGGGGCAGTTTACGATTTTCTATGCATATACCAGTGAAAGCAGCGTGAGAAGTGGAGATGAAGCGTCGAAACCGGTGACGTGATTAGGTGTTCTAACTTTGGGTGTTCACGTTTTGATTTACATTTCTCTAACTAAAATATTTGGATGTAAGTTTTATACAGATTTTTTAACAATAACACACACAATGTGTCCTATTTTAAAAATATTGAAAACCAAGCAAATCTAAAAGTTTTCTAACTTCCAGATATTTATCAACAAAGTTCACACGTTCAGAATTAGAATGGTCTCAAAGTTTATACATCCAGAAATATAATGTTTTTATTTTCAACCCTGAATTTCAGTATGTATAATATTGTCGTCGTTAAACAAGAAGTTTGCATTAACAAACAATTGAAGTAAGAAAATTCACAGAGAATTGATGTTATTTCCATATGGAGCAAAAGATGCTTTACCCATGTGCACATGGCCAAAGGAGTTGCCCCATATGAAAATGGGAAAAAGTCTTGCCCCATATGCATATGGGGAATTATATATACACATTGTAAGTAACATACATATGTATTTGGCGAATCCCTTCAATCAAGAGATTCGCAGCAAATATAGGCAGAATTATCTTGTAATAATATTTCTTAGTTAATCTTCTTAAATATAGAAGAATTATAGACACTTTCTTCAATGTTTCGAGGGAAACCCTTTTGTGTCAACTTCGTTGTGTATCCATTTATTGATCGTAAATGATAGATTAAAGAAAATCGGAAGTGACGAAACCTTAGAAAGTAAGTGACTCCGGTGCTAATATATAAATCGGAATCCAACAAAACAGTTCCGATGCAATCCACACACAACATCTAGAGCACAGAACTCATTCTAAGTAAAAGTTAAATATTGAGCACATACCAACATGGAAACCAGTCCCAAGATGGCAGAAAAGCACAGCATGATGTAGCTAATGAATGAGGTTTTCTGAAAAAAACAAACTGAAGTAACTAGAATATACAAATGAACCTCTTCACAAAAAATTCCTTCAGACTTTTAACGTGTGCAGTGCAAGTACGTGTGTGCACGTTCAATTTCATCTTCTTTAACCCGCCTGTCGCCCGCTTTTGCTGTTGTACAGAGAACACCATTTATTTTTACAGCTATATTACAACTTTTCCTGAGCTAACGAGCTCCTTCTTCATGGATGTTGCAAAACTTACAGGGTTCCCCTCGTAATTCTAAATACTCAACCGTTTCTTGACAAGGCCATCAGAATTGTCCCTAGTAGTGACAATTAAATTAGTCGATTTTAAAAAGTTGCAGAAATACCTTTTTAATCTTGACGGCTCAATTTTTGTGGGCTCTGTATACGTTAGGACATTGCAGGTTCGAGCTTGGAGTGTGATGCTAAGCTTTACACTAGAAAAAGGGGAGCAATGGAACCAGTTGCGCGGGAAGTCCGATGGACATAGACCCCTCAAATTGAGATCCATGGCATCGATTTGGTCTAAGTGGTTTCCAATTCTGCGGGCGATGGCTGATCCTTCTATTTTCTGTTATCTTTGCAATTATGTCTTAGCTGGATACCTTTAGTCCTCAACGAGAGGGTGGACGTCCTCTATCGAACTATTCCGCGCTTAACTTTCTGATTCTGTCTTGCAAAGAACTGTGCTGGGTTTGGAGGTGGAAGCTACACATATAGATACGATCGCTGCCAGGTAGAAAATAAAAAGCTAGAAAGAGTGGAGAGCAAAAAATCTACTGTTGCAAGTTAAACAGTGAATTTGGGCCAAACTGTAACACCAAATATCCTAACAAATAAACATCCACATCACGACTTTATGTTATGATCTTGCAAATATATTCGCTTGGACATTAACAAAAATACTCATAAACGGCCGTTTAAATTAGACAATACGAAGAAACAGAAAATACTAGCCTAGTTAATAAAATAGAAGAGCACAACAGAACATCGTCACCTGAATTTACCCAGCAACAGGTCAGGACACTACTGACTTGAATCCTTCTGGAAAATACTTATTATATGTGTAAATGTACTGCTTGGCCCATTTGGCTATTCAATGATTCAAATGGAACCTTAGGGCTGTCCATTAAAACTAATGCTCTTTTTGTACCGTACCGCGTTTTTGCTCAGCTGATTCTAGTCATCTGATGGTCAATATCAAGAGAACATGATAGATAAAAATGTGACAGCTGGCAGACTCTCTGTTATCAGCTCAAGGCACATGCCCGCACGCTAACGGCTGACCCCCACGAACGTGTACCTAGTGACCCCACCACAAATGTGTACCCAGTACACGTTTCTGTATGCTCATTTGCCGTAACTTTACGTGTTAAAACTCGAAAACACAACGCCTGTGTGCTTCCAATTTGTGTCTGCTTAGGGCTTTAGAACGCAATGATAGCGTGCGGATTTCTTTGAAGTGAGCATACACGTTTGTGGGGGGTGGGGTCAGCCGTTAGCGTGCAGAGCATATACCTTTAGTTGATGACAGGGAGCTTGCCTACTGTCACACTCTTATATATTATGTACTCTTGTCAATATCACATACCTGGTCACTATGGCCTATCCGGCACTAAAGGGAATGCAACTGTTCTAAGCAACATAGCTCACTGAAATATCTACATAGGGTAGTTGCTGAATAAACTTACATTATGAAAGCAATTCCCCACAAGTGAAATGATAGCATCTGAGCTTTTCCGTGGCTTTTATAGTAATAATTCAATTAAGTCTATTATGCAGATACAATTACTCTGGAAAATTCGAACATTTGTAATCCACACACAGAACTATTAAATCAACTTTGTTTTTACCTGGCAGGTATCTCTAACTAATTCCATGCATCAAATAGGGTTGTACTGTAAACAAGCAAACAGAATTTTTAATAAAAATGTTTCCTAGTTTTCTACGAATTTTTGCGATAACATATTAATCTAAATTGTAGTATCTTCCAAATAGTTGATCAGCAAAAGTCTTTCACATAATCCACTCTGCTATATGACGAGCAATTGCACAAACAGAAATTTTATAGTAAACAGATAAATTTTATAGCGAACATGATTACTAGGTTTCTACAAATTTATGTAATAGCATATTTCTCTAAATTCTTATATTTTCTGAATAGTTTACCAACTATAGTCGTTAGCCATAATGCATAGTAAAATGTCCAATCCAGAAAATTTAAATAAAATTGGAAGTTTATAGTAAACAAGCAAATCAATTTTATAACACAAATGCTTACTGGATTTCTACGATATTTAGTGATTGATAACATATTTATCTAAATGGTACTGGTATCTTCCAAATAGCACACCAGCAAAAGTCGTTAACCATAATCGATTCAGCTAAATGATGTACAATACAGAAACTGCAGTTTTATAGTATAATATAAATAAATTTTACAGTAAAAATGCTTACTAGTTTTCTACGAAGTTTTACGATAACATATTCATTTAAATTCTTGTATCTTCGAAATAGTTTATCAACTATAAAGTAGTTACCTATAATGCAGAATAAAACATCCAATCCAGGACATCTAAATGGAATGGAAGCTTTATAGTAAATGCTTAATGGATTTCTGTTTTATTTAGTGATAGATAACATATTTGTCTAAATTCATTTTACTTCGAAATTGTTTATCAGCAAAGTCGGTAACCATAGTCGACTCTGCAAACTGTACAAGAATACATAATCAGCAGTTTTATTATAAACAGATAAATTTATGTAAAATTGTTATTGTTATATTTATTGATTAATAAATTTTATGGCAAACGTGTTTACTAGGCTTCTGCTATTTTTTGTGATAACAAATTTATCTAAGTGCTACTAGTATCTTTGAAACAGTTTATTAGCAAAATCCGTTAACAATGATTGACTCTGCGAAATAAAATATACAATACAGAAAGAGAAGTTTTATAGTAAACAGATAAATAAATTTTTCAACAAAAATGTTTACAGTTTTCTACTAATTGCTACCATAACATATTCATCTATAACTGCCGTATCTTCCAAATGATTTTATCAGAAAAAGTCGTTAATTATAATCGACAGTGCATAATAGTGTCCATTCCTGAAAATCTATATGGAATGGAAGCTCTATAGTAAACGAACAAATCAATTTTATAACACAAATGCTCACTAGATTTTTTATAATATTTAGTGATAGATAACATATTTATCAAAATGGTACTGGAATCTTTAAAATAGTTGGTCAACAAAAGTCGTCAACTAGAATCCATTCAACAAAACGATGTACAATTGCAGAAACAGAAGTTTTATAGTAAACAGATAAATGAATTTTGCAATAAAATGCTTGCTAGTTTTCTACGAAGTTTTACGATAACATATTCATCTAAATTAATCTAAATCTTCGAAATAGTTTATCAATTATAAAGTCGTTAAATATAATGCGGAAGAAAGCATCCAACCCAGGAAATCTAAATGGGATGTTGTAAACAAGAAATCAATTTTATGCGAAAAATGTTCAACCGATTTTTACTAATATTTGTGATAACATAGTATGTGTTAAAAATCCAGACGTCAAGCAAATGAACACGGCTTAAAAACTAGCTGTAATGTAATTGGTAATATCGTCTTTCAGAAATCACCCATTCTACTGAATTTTAATGTTGTAATTTCAGAATAAGATGCGGACATTTTGTCAATGGGATGATTAGTAAAAGGAATAAAGAACAAAGAATAAGAACCATGCAATGATAGCAAAATCCATGCTTGCTGACTCCATTCCGATTAAGGTGTGATGTTTGAAAATGCTTACGCTGAATAATTATAACCCTTTCTTTACAACTGTATGATTTCAAGCACTCCGAGGCTAGGTAAGGTACAAGCCCTAACTGAGAACGGAGAGAAGCAGAAATGGACGCGGGACGAAGTAGGTGCCGTCCCACATCTATCTCCGGGAGCTAGCTTTTCCAGTATTTTAGTCAAATTTCACCGGCTTTCAACAGTTAAAGATTTTGTTGGAAATTTAAAAAAACGTCGATTTTTAATACCATTAAGGTTAATTTTGCGACAGCTCTCGTTGACCTATGCCTAACTTACAAGTCCCAAAGAAACTTTCATCCATGGTATGATCCAAAAGTGAAGCTGGGTCACCGGGTCACTGGGACAGCTCGGGTCACCATCTAAACCGGTTCACCGAGTTAGGAGTTTTGGCACGGTCTAGACCCGAAATTTTTGGTTGGATAAAGTGTTTGTAGTTAAACAATGTTTTCAAACATGCAGCTTTATGCTTGTTGGTGTAGTGTCCTCATAACATCTGTTAAGTCCTGTCAAGTATGGAGCTTTATCGTACGGCTGAATTTTAATTAGAAAAATGGAAATCAAGTAGTGACCCCGAGTCCAAAAAGTGATAAGATCCAAAGTTTTCTAAGCTCCAAGTTCTGCAGCTGATTCTCAACTCAGGAATTGCAAATCCAGGCAAAATAAAATTTTAGTTTTCATTTTCGTTTTTCTAATTCTATATGACATACAATCCTTAGGGACTCCTGGACTTTGGTTTGGCTTTATTTGTCCTATTGTCTGAATCCAAGTCATGGGCAAGAGAAATTTTAAAGAATTACCGCTGAGTGAAACCCTAAGACAAAACTAGGTAAAATTTTTTAAAATGCCTAGGTACTTATACCAAGCACTTTAATTAGAATAAAATTGCTGACTTTGGCAAAATATTTTGTTCCTAATTTAGTCAACAAGTCGCAATTTAGCTCACTTTACATCGAAGTCCTGCAAACCAGTCTTGATTGTTCTGTACAAAATCAACCAAATAAGTTTGAATTTTTCCGGCTTAGTTTTTCAAGAGGTTTCACATATGTAGATATACCCAGAGTTGCTTATCTGTTCTGACGGAAAGCAGTTTTTCAAAAGTTACAATAAATTTTTTGAGTAAGGACGTTTAGTCAGCACGATCAACGAATTGGCAATATTGGCGCAAACATCTTGCATAATACATCCCGGGTTCCCGTTAGTTGCTTTGCACGGAAATGGTTGGCAGCTTTACGTAAATTGTAAACATTTCAAACTTTATAAACTTTTCACCAGAGTGTATCTAACTGAATAACTTATTATGGTAACCTCAGTTAGCGCAGTGGTTACTTACTGCGCTACCAGTGGAGGATCACGTCAAGTCAAGAACAAAAAAATTCCAGCACGTCTTTGACTTTTAGCCACTCTAAGTCATGCATTTTCGAGCGATTGCTTGAGGCAACTATCCGTCAGCTCCGCGTTTTTCAGAGATAACCAAGGAGCGCCCGTATTTTCGGAAATGTGTGCTACAGCAGACTTGACAGCCGCCTGGGTTAAGCTGCATGAGCGTTTACTCATGGCCACCTCAAAGCTCAAAGTTGGTATCAAAAAACAAAAAAGATGATACTACTCCTGACTGGATCACCACACTGGATTGAGGCGTCCTTAAGAAAAACCTCTTATGGGTAGTGATTAATTGACCCACGGCTTGTTTTTCACAAGTCTGCTCCTCCTTTGAAATTGCATTATTGGCAACAAAAATTTGCTACCTTCCGACTCTCGAATTACAGACGTTCCTAAAGCACTACCTGAAGCCTTTCAGCTAATATGGAGGTGAGGTTCATGGAACCGCCAAAGGCAATGTTGCTTGTCATAATGGTTAAACAATGTCTGAAGCAAAATTAGCCCCTGGTGAATGAATGAATGAATGCAGCGTATTTGGATGCATCTATTTGTTTGCTAAGCGTGAGCTACCAGTTTAGTATTTGCTAAGCTAACGAAAAGCTGTATCGATAAACTACGTTCAGAGTCGTGCTCTAAGCACAGATGAATCCTGAGTACTCTCAGTAAAGATTTCTCGGCTTGACTTGGTTCTCCATCCCTGTCGAATCGAAAAAAGTTTCACAATATAATAAAGTTATGATATTTGAACTCAGCGTGGTAGCAAGCACACGTTTACCAAATGTTAGCTCGATTGGTCAAATTTTAAGTGTTAAATCTAAATGTTGTTTCAAGTAACTTAACAATACCCCTAAGAACTGCATGACAAATGTTTATTTGACAGTACATACACATTTTCAAATGCAAGTAAAGTGTGCAAAGCAAAAGTATTTATTCAGAGACATCGGTCCATAATCAGTGATAATGTACACAAAATTTTCCGATGAACTTCCTTTCGCAGACATCCAACAGCCTTCTATTTCAATCTACCTAGGCAACATTCAAATCTTTTTGAGATGATAGCCTGCTGCTCCGAAAGAAGGTATTACGACACTTGTGGCTAAGCATTTTACAAAAATGTGTGCTATGGTACAATGGTACGAAATGGTTTACAGCAGTAACGACCACAAAAGCTCTCCATCTGTGCACTGTACAGACAGAAGTGCGGTTAAAATCGTCACTTCTACATCGTAGATTTCAGTCAGTTGCGGTACTTGAGTTCCAACAGATTAACGTTGAGGAATCTGCAGAGTTGCTGACCAGTTTGAAACTTATCATAGTCAAATTGTAGTTGTGATTTATTTGTTATTCAGTTTAGCCAGATATTTATGTTGTAATAATCATAATTTGGATAGGCATTATATTGAGATTTATTGTTCAACAGACTCGGTTGGTCTGATTTGTAGTGAAATCAAGCAAACATTTTGATCAAATTCTAATAATTCTAACCTGTTGCAATTCATAATAAAGTGAACATATAACTACTCGGAATTCTTCGCTGAAAAGTTACTCTTCCCAGGGAGTTTGCTCGAAAACAATCTTATTTCACATCTGTGTAGTGCTCGTCTGTGGCTCATATAAAGAACAGGTAATGTTGAAGAAACATGCAAGTAGATTTTGCTAATCGAACAATTTTGCGATGTTTAAACCCGAAGTGGTCGAAAGCATGCCCATATCAAACTTAACTGAATTGGTTATAAGAATTTGAGAAATGGGGGAAATCCTGCCAAGACCTCTTGCATCGGCCGGTGTCTGCATAACAGGCCCTTTGTAGTGATTTCGCAGCCAGTTTAAAAGTTCTGGAATCGGCGGCATGAGGCTATTTCTTGGCTTTCTAGGCATTTTCTAATTTGTAGTTATTCACACAGCGAAGGATTAATTTAGTATGGTTCTGAAAGCGGTTCTGAATAAATAGCGCTATCGATTTAGAATTTTTAAAAATCATTTTCGAATAATTTACAAAAGGTTTAATTGACAAATGATTTTGAATATCTAATAAGTTTAATGAAATATTAATTTTTATACTGCTCAGAACATGTGTTTAGGGAGCTTTTCATCTCCTCCGACCTGGAGCGCCCCCCACGATGGGTTGCGTATCCCCAGAATCCTGATGTTTCGGTTGTTTGGGCAAAGCATGTCTCGCCGCCCCCAATTTCCCTTCTTGCACGGGTCTGCTCAAAAACCGAATCACTTTTGAGGACAGTATTGGAGCGATCTGACCAACCAGATTTTTACATATGTTGAATCAAATTTTATACTACTTTAAGCGTATCAGTTTGCTCACCAGAATCAAATCAAAAACAGAAGTGTTATGGAACAGAATAGCTAGCAGTGTGACGAAGTTTCAGTAAAATCCAAGACTATAGCTTTCCCTGTGTTTCCAAGTTTTGTGGTACTTACTGGCTTTTGTGACACGAATTGGCCTGACCCGGTCCGGCTAGTAAAAAACATACGCGAAACGCCAATCCAGTTGCGTAAACGTTTACCAGCCAGGCCCGTCACTTTTTAGAATGGCAGGCCAGAACCGAACGGCTCACCGTTTGCAAAAGCTCTTAACATATCAACTGTGTTGTCCGCGGAAGCCTACGTTTAAGTTTTATGGCATTGACGGCGTTAAGAAGTAGGGTTAACCCTTGCACCGATACATCTAGGGATATTATTATTGTCCAGGACTACATTCTAAAACTAAAATATAGGTGCTGCGTAGCCAATGGTAGAACTGTCAATCACAGGATCAATCGCAGCTTTTGCAAAATTCTCGATTCGCTAAAAATGCATTGGCCCCTTCTTCAAAGGCTATCACTACTGTTGAAGCGAAGGTTCCATTCACAAACAAACATTATTGTGACATGGTTTATAGAGCAAATACTTTATCCTGTATTTCCAGATTACTATTCAGTTTTTCTATTTGACTCATTTTGTCAATATTTTGACTCCTGTTGTAAATATCATTTTTAACTTCTCTCTAAAACGCATAGACCATTACAAGAAAATATTTTCTTAACCTTATTCTCCAGCTGATAACCTGATAAGATAAATAGATGGCTATGACCGCTTCCTAATTGAGTGTCAACTCTTTTCTGCTGCTTGTGGATTGGCTAACTTTCTATTAAGAGTTAACTGTGCAGGAGAATAGGGCATGCCTTAACCATAAGATTACCTCGGTGTTCTGCAACCAGCAGTGCTCAGGTTAACTTGTTGTATTAACTATTGATCGAGTATGAATACACCAAAACTGTTCTCAAAATGTCAGTAATTTTGAAAAAGCTGATTTTCTCGAAAACGGCCATTTTTTGATCTCCAAAATCGTTTTTGGCTTATACTGACTTAACCACTAGAGATAGCGCAAGGGTTGTAAAAGCAAAATTGTGCATTTTGGGACTTCTTTCCAACCGTGATAACCAATCCGTTGCATCTACTACAAAGTGAGGAGAATAATGGCAAAACCGAAAATTTCTTCATCTTTCCATTCAAAAATGTCGGATTGGGCCCAGAATGTTAATG
>JASAND010003937.1:0-18034 GCA_030248195.1 Trissonchulus latispiculum
AATTTATTTAAACAATTTAAGTTATATTTGGTACTCATTGTGGGGGTGCAAAACACGTAGTGTAAAGATACAATACACCGATTTCGCGCCGAAGACGCGAAAAGTTTTTTGAGGAAAGGGCGTTTTACAGATGATAAGGAAAAAATTCATGGGGTCCACAGTTTCGGGTGGGGGGAATTCCCCCCTGGCTACGCGCCTGTGTATACGTATGTACCTGATAATTGTAACAAACTGCGACATCGTGATTTCCTGAGGAACCAAAAACTTATGCTTATCCAGGACAGGCAATGACTTCTCCTTGTTGTATCTTTCAATAAATACCTAAACAATACTTTCAATAAGTGCCAGTGTCAAATCAAAAAATAGTCAATTTTAAATGGAAAACTGTTAAAACATTAAACCTATGGCGATTTAAGCTGGGAATTAAAACCTTGAAAGTATTTCTAAAACTCAAAAATTTTAGAGCAATCTCTTGATTAACACAGACTCCTTCCTGCTTCTTGTGTTCCAGGGATCTTGCAATTTTTATAGCCCTGAAAATTTGACTGCTATTCAAGCATTTATAAAAATTGTTGGAAACCAGCAAAATTTGTTATGACGGAAATTATAAGCTTTAATGCATTTGTGCGGATATAAATCGATGTTATGTCATATCTATTGTTGTTGTTGTGGGCGGTCGTCATCGCTTTCCCGTACACGGCGGCATATCAGATGAGGCGGGTCTCTTGCGCAATTCCCACCCCCAGCCCTAACTTTTGCTTTTTTGATCAATAACTTTGAAATTTTCTATGGGTGCACACCTGGGCTTATTCTAGTGGGGGGGGTGGGGCCCTCCATAAACGGCCTTCCCCCCAAAATTCGTGCTCCCCCCCAAAACAAAAA
Organism: Trissonchulus latispiculum; assembly: GCA_030248195.1. Lineage (NCBI taxonomy): Eukaryota > Metazoa > Nematoda > Enoplea > Enoplida > Ironidae > Trissonchulus > Trissonchulus latispiculum. The sequence continues at coordinate 883 of JASAND010003937.1, forward strand.
GGGTGCCCCTTTTGGTACCAAATTTACTACTAGAGGATACTTTAATTTACTTTATTTTATCATACTAGAGGCTGGCAAATTCAAAAATTTTAAAAATTTTAAAATTTAAAAATTTTTTTAAATTTTAAATTTTCGTTTGGTAAGGGGGGACCAAGGGGAACCGAAAAATTTTTTGAAAAAAATTTTGCTGAAAAGTTGCATGCAGGGGTTTTCGGGGGCGCTGAGCACGAATCTGATATCCGTTTTTCGATTTAGCTTTTCGTTAGTTCAGTATAAGCTTACATGTTCAGCTTACATCTTTAGTTTATAGCGAGCTAACGAAACGCTGAATCAAAAAACGGCTATCAGATTCGTGCTCAGCGCCCTCGAAAACCCCTGTATGCTACCTTTCAACACAATTTTTTTCAACCCTTGGTCCCCCCTACAAAACAAAAATTTAAAATTTTTTAAATTTTGAAATTTTTTCAGTTTTTGAATTCATCAGCCTCTAGTATGCACCCATAGAAAATTTCAAAGTTATTGGTAAAAAAACTCAAAAGTTAGGGCTGGGGGGGGGAACTGCGCAAGAGACCCGATGAGGCAGCTGTGTCGGAGAAAGCCAAGAACTGCTGAAGATTAGGTTAGGGGGTCAGTCCGGGGAACCTGGCGCGGTGCGAATAGAGATAAAATCTTTCTAAGGCAGCTGTGACTGCCTGAATACGTATGGCCACTATATAATTAATTAAAACCGCATAATACAATATTACTGACAAACCGGTATTTTGTTTGGAAATTTAGAGCGGATTGTTACAACTTCTTCCCGTCGATCTGCTAAAAAATATGTATATATATATATAGACGAATGTGAACATATTAACAAAGTCCAAACATATGTAACTTTTCCACGGACTCAAATTATCATCCCACAATTATTTATTTCATTGATGAACACAGCTGTGCTAAATAACGAGACAACTAGGCTGATTATCTGGGCTTATTCTAGGGAATTTTTCTTGGGGACTCTTTGGGGGCCCTCGGGGTCGGGGGACAAGTCATTTGGGGGAGGAAAATTTTCAAAATTTTTCTAAAAACATGATAGAAATTGCGCTATTTTTAAAGTATATAATCTCCAAAAAATAAGCGGAGTTAGTGCTTAAATATGCAGTAGTCGACTGAAAATCTCCGAAGCCGGAAAAGTTTTGAAATTATGCCTTGTGAGCGATTGGTTCACAGCAAAAGTTGGTACCAAAAGGGGCACCCACTTTTGGGGGGGGGGTGCTTTTGGGGGGAAGGGTGTTTATGGGGGAAGCCCACTAGAATAAGCCCAGAGACTATATAGAGCTATGTATGTAAGGACATGCGCGTAGTTACTTTCTCAACGGAATTTGTGAAGGGCTTGTGACAACGAGGAGTCTAACGTCGGAATATCGTTTCCGAAGTCGAAAGACCTCCCCATTAAGCTGTGTCACGACAGAGGAGCGGACTGGAGCCTGCAATTAGAATGTAGAAATTGGCTTCAACTATAATCAAACAGCCCTGGGTTTATTTTACTGGGGGGCTTGCCAAATTTTTAGGAATTTTGGTCAAAATTTTCAAAATTTTTCCGGATGCGCCGGAAATTTTTGATCAAAAATCGCATTTTTTGGTGCTAAAACTTGATTTTTGAGCACTTGTAAGCATACATAGTTATATATAGCAGTGTATGTGGAAAACAGGCTATTTATACAGCATTTTTGGCCCATTTTATTCCCCCCCCCACTTATTTTTGCCTAAAATAAACCCAGCAGGCCACATACTTTCCTGAGCACTTACATAAACTCTTAGCTTCATGAAATCTTTTGCGACTGTCCTCGTTGCTTGATACAAGACACCCATTGGCCACTGCCGTTCCAGCCACCATCATTGAGACAAATTTCCAACAAGGAAAAATGAGAAAATATATATAATGTAAAAATAATTGCGCTAAAATCGAAGCAACGTTTACGTTTACGTGTGTTCACCATAAATGTACCCAGATGCAGAAAGAAAGAAGGTTATTTTTATAGCTATATAGGCTACCCCGGCCCGCCCCTTCCAAAAAATCCGCCTCCTACACATGTCTGCACCGCACACCGTAGTTTCGCAAGAAGTGTTGGTGGGAGTTAGGGTTGGGCATCGGAAAAAAGAGGTTTTTCCGTATTTTTCCGAACGGTCGGAAAAAAACGGAAAAATGTCGGAAAAATTTAATCATTCTGGGAAGTTTTAGAAGTGTTCAAATGAAAATTTTTAGTGCTTTTCTCAAATTTTGCTAATTTTTTCCAAATTCTTAGCTTTGCTTTGAGTTTGCTCTTATTTTGAAGCCCAAACTTATATAGCCATGGGGGGAACCCACATTTTCGGATTTTGGCTGGAACTTTTTTATTATAAGGGCTAGATGAGAACTTTATATACCATCGTACTTGGCTTATATACTTAGATCTATCTTTTAAGCACATTTGCACTTCTCTAGGTTGTACCGTTAGGCCGGTATTATGCAAAAAGTAACGGGGGGAAAACCCACCCCTCACAGGTCTCAAAAATTGTTGTAGCGCTATTCTGACACTTCCGGTGTAAAATTCAACTCTCTTTTAGCTAGTATAAATCAAAAAACCCGATCTAGGTACCAGGCCCGCACCCAGGATTTTGAAAAGGGGGGGTCCAAGGTAAAACGCAACGGGGGGTCTGGGGGCGGAGCCCTCCAGAAGTTGGAAAATTTTTGCATTTCTGCCAAAAAGCGGTACATTGAATGTTTATTTCTTGCAAAAAGTAAATTAGCGCGCCGAGGGCGCGAAAATGTTTTAAAAATAGCTGTTTTTGCCATAAAAATAGCAAAAATTTTCCATTTTGTCATCCCAAAAGGGGGGGTCTAGACCCCTTGAACCCCCCCCGGGTGCGGCCTTGCTAGGTACCTTTTTTTGAGATTTCATGTGCCATTGAAAATGCAGCATCAAACGGTCAGGTTTCATAAAGTTTAACATATATATATATAAACACAAGAATAAAAATGCTCCGGTGGAGCATGAAAAATGCAATATGGGTGACATTCGGTTGTAAATGGACAGAGGACTAGGTTTTAAAGCGTTAATATGGGAGGGGCAGGTTGTAAATGCCAGGAGGACTAGGTTAAAAGCGCACTAATATGGACCAGCTTCGCTGAACAACCCATATTCGCGAAAACTGTCCAGAGTTTCTATCGGCTGCTTCTTGCTATATATTGCTATTGGCAGTTCTTCGGAAAATTGTACGATTTGTCAGCATGGCTTGCAAGTATATGTGGTCGTGTCCTTATTATACAACTTAATAATACACGTACATAATATCAACTGCTTTTCGCATCAACTTAATACAAGATTCTGCGCTGACAGTGCAGAAAAAACACCTTGAACACCTTTCTATCAGAACTGCATTGTTTATTTGGAATAAGCTTTAATATTTCAAAATCGTCCCGCTTGCTTTGAAAGCTGAAGAATGTAGATATTACTCGTATGTCATGTGGAGTGGAGCATGAGTGACCGCGAATATGGGTTGTTCAGCGAAGCTGGTCCATATTAGTGCACTTTTAACCTAGTCCTCCTGGCATTTACAACCTGCCCCTCCCATATTAACGCTTTAAAACCTAGGGGAAGTTTCATAAAAATATTTCTCTACTAGACTCGACTACTAGCGGAGTCTAGTAGTCGAGTCAAGTAGCTAATCTGTTTCATAAAACTTTCCCGATCCGGCGAGTGCTCGCACTAGATTTGCGAGTCTAGTGGGTAGCCAAGTGCGAGTAGCTGTAACTGCTTCTTGCTAGTTGTCGTTTCATAAAACTTTAGCTGCTGGAGGCTACCCCGCTACTAGCAGCAGTCTAGTTCTCTAGTGAATTTTGACTAGAGAACTTTCAGAAAAAGTGTTAAAACTTTCGCGTGTTTTTACACTATTACTTAGAAATTTTTATAACGTGAAGCAAAATCTTTTCTTTCCGGTGTCCTAAAGTTTCAAATTATTTAGTTTACATGCAGAAAAGACAGGATTTTTAAAGAATTACCTTTTGTTTTGGGAATACCTATACTAGCATACTTGCAACTCGCACTAGCAATGCTAGTGCCGCTAGTAGTAGCAGAACCCGTAGCTAATTTTTGTCGAGTCCCTGAAAATTTTTATGAAACACCTTCCTTTGTAACTCGCACTTGTCTTGCGAGTACTAGCATGCTAGCACTCGCATGCTAGTTCAATTTTTATGAAACTGCCCCCTAGTCACTAGCGTAGCCAGAAAAAAATTTCGGGGGGGGCAAGCCAAAATTTTTGAAACTTAATTGTGGCAGTTGAAAGGGGAACCGCATGCATTTTATTACGTTAGCTTATTTTTCGGGTTTTAAATTAACAATTTTTAAGAGATATATGTAACAGCAAATAAAAGATGCCGCCTCTGAATAATTTACACAACTGACTTTATCCAGTTGGGGGGTCTGAGGGGCGCAGCCCCCCCAGAAGTTGAAGAATTTTTTATTTTTGCTGCCTGAAACGAATTTTTCTGAGCACATTTTTCGTCCTTTAGTATAATCAAAAGCAGTTTGGTTTAAACAACAGAAAGCCTGTTCGTAAATTTATATGAAGGGAATTAACTAATGAAGAAATGCTAACTTGTATATATAAAGTTACAGGGTAGCCAAAACTTTTTGCTATTTTTCAGAATAAAGTGTGTGCATACGTGTTTTAAGCAAAAAACACAGCGCACGACATGTATATATATGAGTCGATTTCTGAGTAGTTCAGATATTGAGTCGTTGTCAGTGGACAACCTTGAAAAATCAAGTTTCTTCATATTTTGTCAGTTGATTAGGTTTAGCAAGCACGTAAAACTTGTATCAGCTTATATTGATGGGTGGTTCGTCCGTAAGGTTCATTTTTGTGATTTTCCCATGTCGGACAAATGGCAAGTTTTGATCCTTGACTTTGTCTCATTGTATTGAAAGATAATACAGACGTGCTATAGCAAGTCTGTATCTTTCAATACAATGCAACAAAGTCAAGGATCAAAACTTGCCATTCATCCGACATGGAAAAATCACAAAAATGGACCTTACACACGAACCGCTGATCAAAACAAGCTGATATTTACAAGTTTTGTACTTCTTCTGTAACACGCGAAAAATGCTAAATATAGTTTTAAATGCTGTAAAAACCGTTAAAAACGTGTTAATACTGCGCAAAGCGAATTTCAGGAAAAACACACGATTTTTTTAAAAAAACACACATTTTCTTAAAAAAACACACTAAAAAGCACAGGTAAAATTTTGAAAAAACCCTGCTATACTTTACAACATTATTAACCAAGACGAGATACAAACATTTACGATTACGTGAATTGAAAAGACATTTTAAGATTGACGAAGACGAAATATGCAATAATTCGCGCCGAAGGCGCGAAAATTTGGATTTTACTTCTAAATTGCTTTAATTTTCATCAATTCTCAGGCTCAACGCAGCCTACAGCTGCTGTCTGCGTCATAAATATTTCCTGATGGCAGATATTTTCAGGGGGGCAATCCAATTTCGGGGGGGCATGCCCCCCTTGCCCCCCCCCCTGGCTACGCGCCTGCCCCTAGTCCTCTGTCCATTTACAACCGAATGTCACCCATATTGCATTTTTCATGCTCCACCGGAGCATTTTTATTCTTGTCCTATTTCATTTTTAAGGTTCTCAGTAAAAAGCAAAAACGTTAAAGCTGTGTGAAAGAAACTTTAAAAATTCCGCCAATCATTAATCGTCAACCGAAAGTACAGAACAAAGAAGCTTGAAAAGTTCCAAGTTCTTCCTTTTCTCTATTTTGACAGAAATCCAACATCCAGTACCCATGGCTGCAATAGTTTTAGTTACTGTATTTATTAGCATATAGCACTCTACTGCAGCGCAACCAAATGCAAACTTTACTGTTAGTGAAGGAAACTCATAAAACACGATTTGCAATGCTCTGCCGCACTTGTGTGCAAGATTTCGGACAATTACAACTCATCTGTTGCTAGTTATAGGCCGTGCTGTGCTTCAGCAGCACTCTACTGCAGCGCAACCAGATGCAAACTTTACTGTCGGTGAAGGAAACTCATACGGCACGAATTGCAATGCTCTGCCGCACTTGTGTGCAAAATTTCGGACTATTGCAACTTACCTGTAGCTAGTTACAGGCCGTGCTGTACTTCAGCAGCACTCTACTGCAGCGCAACCAGATGCAAACTTTACTGTCGGTGAAGGAAACTCATACGGCATGATTTGCAATGCTCTGCCGCACTTGTGTGCAAAATTTCGGACGATTGCAACTTACCTGTAGCTAGTTATAGGCCGTGCTGTACTTCAGCAGCACTCTACTGCAGCGCAACCAGATGCAAACTTTACTGTCGGTGAAGGAAACTCATGCGGCATGATTTGCAATGCTCTGCCGCACTTGTGTGCAAAATTTCGGACGATTGCAACTTACCTGTAGCTAGTTATAGGCCGTGCTGTACTTCAGCAGCACTCTACTGCAGCGCAACCACATAGTAACATCGTAATAAGTATACGAAACGTATCTATAATAGTTTGTCATTAAACTATGTGTATGCCGAATTTCAAATTCCAGTGACGAATGAATAACTTGTTATCGACGGTGCTGTGTTTGGGGCAGCACATACAGCACGGTGGAAGCTAGAGAGTGCACCAACTAACATAGCTACAGTTCCCCCTTACTACAGACATAATTTTCACCAAGTTTCATATGTTTAGCCGTTTACAGTAAGTCTACAGACAGCGTGCTATGGTTGCTGCCAGTAGCGTAGGTACGAAAAATTTTCAGGGGGGGCGGTGTTGACCGAAGGCTGGGGGGGGGGGTAAATTTCATTTTTTGCGCAATAATTGTATGCACGCTACATATGCTGTAACTTTTCCCTGTTAATATGTTTTCTAGTTCAGTACATATATATATATACATAGCTTAATGCTGTTGTAACCGAAAGCGGCACGCAAAAACCCAAAGCGGGGGTCTGGGGGGCGGAGCCCCCAGAAGTTGAGAAAATTTTTAAATTTTGCCGTTAAAACGCTGCTGAAACATTGAATTCTTTGCATTGTATATTATCAGTTCCCAAACTAAATTTTGTAGTTTAATTTGCTACCTATTTAAATTTTTGACTTCCACAATCCCGTACGAAAACTAAGACTAAGATGCTCCCATTTGGAACAGGGTATTCTAAGCATATCCATTATCCGTCGTTGAAGGCAGATCATGTTTGGAATAATGCAGTTAATAACAGAACTACAAAGCAGGTAAACTAAGGTAAAGTAAAGCAAACTAGCAGAGGTCTAATTATAATAGGTACACAAGTCCCAAACGGGGGGTCTGGGGGGCGGACCCCCAGAAGTTGAGAAAATTTTTAAAGTTCGCCATTAAACGCTATTGAAACATTTAATTCTTTACAATGATTTATCAATTGTCTAACAACATTTCGCACCTTTATATATTTGCTATTTTCTACGTTTACTGTCTTGTCCGAAAACTCAAACTATTAGGATGCTCCCATTAAGAACTGCGTATCCTGATTATATCAACCAATTATGCCGAAGCTGAGATGTTGGGAATAACGCAGATATTTAACAGCAAAACTGCAAAGCAAGTAGTTATATATACAAACATTCGTTAGCATGCTTAATGAAAAATAATAATTTTGATAATGTAAATAGCCAAAATTCGCGCCGAAGGCGCAAAAATTTTTTAATGGTGTAGAAAATGCATCAATGTTGAGCTATTTTGAAGCATTAATGTACAATTTGTGCATGTTTCTAATCACATTAAACGCCCGCGCTCCGCGCGGGCGTAAAATTTTTCATTTGCCCAAATTTTCAGGGGGGCAAAGCCATTATTTCGGGGAGGGCGGCCGCCCGCCCCGCCCGCCCCGTATCTACGCTAGTGGTTGCTGCATAACAGTACAGCACGATAGCAGCATCGCACAGAGCTGCGACTATGCTCATCGTGTTCAGCGATCCCGATAACCCTTATATGCGTCCCACTATATGGCCCAAAACAGCATATTTAGGCCTATTTTTGACTATCTTCTGTGGAGTTGGGACTTTTCCGAAAATGGCCATTTGGACCGACTTCCTTTGGGCCGGCCGCCTGAACGGTCCAGGACCTAAATCAAAAATCTGCCAACGTTATGCACTAGTATCCCCTCCGTACTTGTTCATGCAACAAACCGCGTGTCTCTAGCTTGTTCCCTGAGCCCTGTGGGCGTGACACAAAATGGCCGTTTTTTGGCCAAAAACGCAGTCAGGCCACTTTTGGCCGGCCGGCCAGGTGGCATGCCGGGCTGGGCAGCGAAAAAATATAGCGCGGGGCACATGGGACCATATCTGCATTCAGAAAATATAAACCTTTCCGGCTGAAAATGCTCACATCTTTCAAACACCTCTGCACAAAATAGCCCTTTTCCAAGCGTGACTAACACACAGAAAAAAAAACAAACGGACCTAACTTGTCCGGAAGTGAAAATTTTCAAAGTTGAAAATTTTGACCAAAACTTTTTTGCAACTTGTTGTACTCATCGTGCAGATTCCAACGATACCAAACATGCCGAGTTTCGTTCAGTATTGAGCTGGCACGGTGCTCGAACGAGTCTCATAGGGCCGCGCAGCGCCTTTTACACCCATATTCTGGCATTTTTTAGGGTTTTGAAAGTGGGGGAGGGCTTCGCCCCCCCCCAGGGAGGGGGAAGTGGGGGGGGGGGGCGAACCAAAGGTGTAAAATACCTAAATTTTCAGCGAAAAATTAGCATTTTTAAGGTAAAAACGCAAAAAATCGCTGTTTTTAAGCTGAAAATGAGCTTATAAGTCCATAAATTAGCTAAAAATTGAGAAAATTTTCGAAAATTTGACCTCAAAAACCTAATTTTTTGACACTTTTGGTCGACCCCCAAAAAAGTGGGGGGGGCTTGCCGAAAAGTGGGGGGATGAATGTGGGGGGGGCTCCGAAAAGTGGAGGGGGAAACGAAAAGTGGGGGGGCCCCCCCACCCCCCCACTAAAAAAATGCCAGATATAGGGGGTCGCTCTCGCGCCCCCCTATAATAGGGCAATTTTTGAAAAATGCTAGAAACGATGTAATTTGATAAAATTTATTAGTCTATCCAGTGTTTTTTCGCCGACGGCTTATGTGTAACGTTACACACGTCTCCAAAATTTTTTGCTATTTTTCGGAAAAAAGTGTGTAACTACCTAAAAATTTTTAATTGCTTTAATTAGTAAGTTTAATTTAATTAGTTTTGCTTAACACATCATGTATATAATTTTTTTATATATATAATTATAATTTATTATATATATAACTTCCAACTACGTAATTTTAGAAGCCGCTTCTTTATAGTAAAATTTAAAAATCTTTCTTACTTACAGCAGTATTTGGTGAAGTTTCACCAAATCAGATCGACAAAATTAAAAAATTGAGCAGTTACATCGATGATTTGCATTTATTGGTTTTGACTTGATAGAACGAAAAAAACACCAGTGCACCGAAGGAGCATAATTTTTTAAAAGGCCTTCTGTCGCACAAACTTTGCAAGGAACCAGTCAAATTTTGCTTCATAAACAGAAAATATTTGGTGTGTACGCGTTTTTAATACAAGAACGAACAAATATAACAAATATAATGTGCATTCTTAAATACCAAAAATAAAATGTAATACATGGAGCAAACGGGGGGTCTGGGGGGCGAAGCCCCTCAAAACGGTAAATATGTGGCAACAAATGAATGCGCCTTGAAAAAAGTTCCGACCAATTGGTAAAATTTGTCCAAAATTTTGGTGTAACGTTACACAGTCGTCAAATTTTTTTGCTATTTTCCAGAAAAAAGTGTGTAATTACACGCGTTTTTGAGCACAGCATCAAGCGGTCAGGTTTCATAAAGTTTAACACATAATCATAGGGCAATTTTTGAAAAATGCTAGAAACGGTGTAATTTGATAAAATTTATTAGTCTATCGTGTAGAGAATGGTTTTTAAGTTCATTTGGCTGTTAAAATCCAAAATTGGAAATGTCCTGGGTCCTCCAGTGCTGAAATGGCACTTTCAGGGTTTTTGGCCCCTAGCTAGCCAGGCAAGCAAAATTATCTAAATCTGACAGCATAGGGTGATGCAGCGTCCTGGCTTATTTTTACTGGGGGGTGTGGGGGCCCCCCACCCGGCAACCTCCCTCCCCCCCATTCGATGTTCCCCCCCCCCCATAAATTTTTACCTCCCCCCATAAGCCAAAAAATTGTCAGATTTCACCATTTTTACCCTAAATTTTCAAAAATTTTTCCGGCTTCGCCGGAATTTTAACGAAATTTTCGCTTTTTTAGCGTAAAAAACACCTAAAATTAGTCATTTTTTAGCGATTTTTGGCAATTTTTACACAAAAAACGTAAAAATTTGCAAAATTTTTTCAAAAATATGCTCCCCCACTTTTGGTGAAACCCCCCCCCCCAATCGTTGGGGGGGGGGGGCAAGATTGAGCCCCCCCCCCCATAAATTTTGGCCTAAAAATAAGCCAGGCGTCCTCGATAGTACCGTGCTAATAGTGTCGAATTGTTTCCCTGATTGGTTGTTAAAAAATTTTTCAAAAAAAATTGGGTGGGGTTTCCCCCCAAAGTGGGTTTTTCCCCGCCACATTTGGCAATGTGCCAGACCAACGGTGCATCGGATCGATCTAATTTTGGCTGTGTGCAAAGAGGAAGACTTGCCATCATTGCAGATATTTGCAAAACTTTTCTAGCCCAACCCAGTCAAAAGTTACGCCGGTCCAAACTTTTGCAAAATTTTGGCGTGGTTGGATCAAAAAGTAGGTGTCATTTTCAAAATGTCATAAAGTGAGCAGGAGCGAACCAAATGACTTGATCTTTGCAGACATATGTAGGTAAGAAAGAGTCGCGCTTTCTGCTGCTATGTTTTGGAGCTCATAGCTCCAACCCTTGGTCCAGGTCCCAGGAGGCGGGTGGGTTTTCCCCCCATGGCTATATAATGTGAAGTTTTCTTAATTTTTCATAAAGTGCTCAGCTTTTTTAAGTATATATAATTGTCAGTTCAACGAGAAACTCATTATTGTTGAAATTATCTAGTCAGTTTAAACCTTTCAGCCAACAGCTACGTATGCTCTTAATTACAACAGACCACTGTTCTTTGTTGCTACAACACTGCAGCTCTGCTTGCTTTTGCCTGCAAGGGCAAAACATGCCTGGTGGCACATCTTTTGTAAATGGAAACTGTTGTAAACGAGCTTTATACTCACATCTAAAATCCAAAGTTACGTATGAAATAATAAAAAATTATGCACACGAAAAAATCATTTGAAAGTCCTCACTGCTTTCAGAAACAAAGGTAACTGGGATTTGTGATCATAGTCTGTTGAAACTGCGTTTGGACAAAATTTTTCCCAATTGCTTAGTATAAATACGTCGAAAAGCTTACAAAAGTGTTCAAATGACGTTTACATGCCGAAACATAAGTTAAAACAGGCTACAAATGTTATATATAGAAACAAATTTTGAGAAGCTCTGACATGACTAGAGCAGCGGAAAAAACCGGAAAAAAGTATAGTCAAGCGGGAAAAAAAACCCACTTTTCAGATTTTTGGCCAGAACTTTTTAATGGTTTGACATATCGAAATGCTGATTATACAGGTAGCTAGGCCTAGTCGTAAGCTTTCTTATGAGCTATAGAACACCTCTGTAGGGTGTGCCGTTAGCGAGAAAAATTGTCCCAAACTGGCGGGAAAAAAAAAACCCAATGCGGGAAAAAAAACCCATATGCGGGAAAAAAAAACCCACCCCAAAAAATTTTTGGCAAGCTGCCAGGAGCATTTCTAACCATTCCAAATGAAAGAGCGGGCTGTTTTTAGTACAACTGTATCAAAATATATTAGTTTTTGTATTAAAATTGAGGTCATATGGTCATTTGAAAATGTTGTATCTTTAACACATAAACATAGGCAAATTTTGGAAATTTTTTAAAATTGTTTATTTTCGGCAATTTAAGCATCCTATCGTATAGAAAACGTGTTTTTCCTGCATTTAGAGCCAAACTAGACCCATTTTAAGGCAAAAATAAGCATTTTTGGCCAAAATTGAAATTTTGGCTTGAAATGGCACCATGTCCAATTTAGACCCCCTGGACCACCCATAACAGAATGAACCCGGGTAAAACCTATACCAATTTAATCTGTAGGCTCTATTAAACAAATGTACGTATTGGTTTGACCTTTCCGGTCAATGGTTAGAAAAAAAATTTAATTTTGAAAAGTGGGTTTTTTTTCCCCGCCGTGGGTTTTTTTTCCCGCCAACTCCAGGTCACCCCCAGGTCGCACCGGAGGGGTCAGAGCAGTGTGACATACATCATCATGAAGCGCAACAGATGCCCTACAGGTACATATAATCCGCTTTGGTCTAAGTCTTTCCAGTAGTTCAGGGTGGCCCGGCAAAGTTTGCCAAATTTCGGCACTTGGTCGGACCAAAATTTCCAAAAACTTCAAAGTCCCAAAAAATTTGCAGGGAAGCAGTGGGAGCTACCATAATACACCCTCCAGAGTTATTTTGAATGCTCTTCAAGATAGGCTATTAAAATCCTAGATAGCTCATACCGGTAAGCCCACACTGGGCGTTGGTTTTTTTCCCGCATTGGCGAGTGGGTTTTATTTTCCCAAAAACAACCAGGAAGGGAGGAAACAGAGTAGGGACAATCCGAGAAGGGAAGCACCTTGGTGACCTATACATTTTAACTGGAGGAAAAGGGGGGGAGGGGGAGGGGACGGGGAGATATAGGGGGCACCCTATATAGTCGCTTAATGGGCAGCACTATTGTGGGAAGTAACAGGAGTCAGTGTATGGTGTAACGTCTTGAAGGGCAGCTCCCCCTTTCTACGGATGCAGTCATCATTTGAGGTGACACTCCTGGCTCTACGATGGGGGGAGGCGTTGGGGGTGGGCCCCCCTGTGGCTACTAAAAAGTGGGGGAGGAGGCTAAAAAAGCCGAAATTTTCAGGGCACTTTTTGGCTAAAAATGAGCCGAGTTTGACCGGTTTCCAGGTGTGGTTGGGGCCGGAAAATCAAATTTTGGGGAGGGGGTAAAAAAAATATATATATATATATATATATATATATATATATATATATATATATATATATATATATATATATATACGATACGCGTATAATATACAAGTAGGAAAAATGCTCCTTGCAGTCGCATGTAAAATGCAATATGAGCTAAGGGCAGCATTTAAATACGTAAAAGACAAGAATTAAAATACTTAACATGAGCCAGCATCTAAATGGGTAGAAGACAAGATTCAAAATGCTTAATATGAGCCAGCATTTAAATGTGTAAAAGACAAGATTTAAATGCTTAATATGAGCAGCTCGCTTTCTCGGGCTCATACTAGTGGGAAAAATGCCCTAGACGGGCATGCAGTGGCTAGAATAGGGAAAGAAGGAAGGGCGGGAAAATGCCAATATGCTTGACAGTCGGTGCAGAAAATTATAGAAACTAGATTCAGCGCCGAATAGGGAAAGCAGTCTGCGCTGAAAATGATATATAGAAACTAGATTCAGCGCCGAATAGGGAATGCAGTCGGCGAAGAAAATTACAGAAACTAGATTCAGCGCCGAATAGGGAATGCAGTCGGCGCAGAAAATTATAGAAACTAGATTCAGCGCCGAACAGAGAATGCAGTCGGATAGCGTGGAACAGGCAATTCCTCCGTCCATCCTATTTGCGTGAACTGCTCTGCACTACCCGAGAACGTGGTATATACTGCGTTTGAAATGAGGCAGGCTATAGCCATATCGTTCGTGTAAGCCAAGTTTACTTGTGACGAGTAGAGTTAGTTAGTTAGTTATGGTTCACTTCCCGCCCGCTAGCTGGTGAGCTGTCGCGAGGCCTCTCCACAGAGACAACCAAGGCCGATAACTCCGCTCGTGTCGGGGTTATCCACATTGGATGTAGGAAGCTTAAAACGAAGTATCACCCCCACACTTTTACATGCCGGTAGACAAACCATTGAAGTCAGCACAGAAGGCTAAACATTTACACCTAGTGAAGTGAACCGGTGTGGTTTCCTCACTGAGGCGGTACTGACCTGTCCTGGTCGAACTCCTTACGTCCTTTCTGTTTTTCCCCGATTTGTCACCAGATAGCGGGTAGGCATACCTGTTTTAGGTCGTACTGATGGTGTTAACATGGCCTTTCATTTGCAAGCCTGCTAGCTGGTTACCTGTAGAGGCGAGCTTCCCTGACTCGATGGTGTCTGTCCTTTGAGTGTCGTCAGAGCTGCAGTGTTGTTACTTCACATTATATAGCCATGGGGGAAAAACCCACCCGCCTCCTGGACCAAGGGTTGGAGCTATGAGCTCCAAAACATAGCAGCAGAAAGCGCGACTCTTTCTTACCTATGTCTGCAAAGATCAAGTCATTTGGTTCACTCCTGCTCATTTTATGACATTTTTAAAACTAGTGGGAAAAATGCCCTAAACGGGCATGCAAAAGCTAGAATAGGGAAAGAAGGAAGGGCGGAAAAATGCCAATATATACGTATATATATACTTGACATTCGGCGCTGAAAATGATACAAACTAGACTCAGCGCCGAATAGGGAATGCAGTCGGCGATGAAAAGGATAGAAACTAGATTCAGCGCCGAATAGGGAATGCAGTCGGCGCTGAAAATGATAGAAACTAGATTCAACGCCGATTAGGAAAAGCAGTCGGCGCTGAAAATTATAGAAACTAGATTCAGCGCCGAATAGGAAAAGCAGTCGGCGCTGAAAATTATAGAAACTAGATTCAGCACCGAATAGGGAATGCAGTCGCATAGCGTGGAACAGGCACTTCCTCCGTCCATCCTATTCGCGTGAACTGCTCTGCACTACCCGAGGACGTGGTATAGCAAGGTTCACAAAAAAAAAATCAAAAATCGAATTTTTGCTGGCAATTTCGCAAATGAAGTCCGATCGAAAAACTTTTGGTACGTATGGAACGGTAGTGATCCCCTCTACATATGGTGCAAATTTCATGCCGGTAGCCCTCGTGTAGCGTGAGTAATAAAAAATTTTTGTGATTTTTTTTTGTGAACGAATTCACAAAAAAAAATCACTCGTTCACAAAAAAAATCACCACCGGATCTGATCTCAGGATATAGCTAGGAAATTTTTCTTTTCATGCATAAATAGAGCATAGTCCATAGTGTTATTACGTAAAAAAATTTGGACCCCCAAGTTTTTTTTGAACAGGCTGAACTTCGAATTTTGGTTCTCGGCCCCCGGGTCCAAAGTGGCTACCCAGACCAATGTGCTTGACCTTTATTATTGATACCAGGAAGCTAGGAATCCACTTATTTTGTGTTCTATTGCTCTAGTAAGCACAGAACAAACAATTTGGCGGAGTAATTTCGTATCTGGAATGGTCACGTGACTTGGCCTAGGGTCACGTGACCTGGGTCGGGGTCACGTGACTGACCAAAAATTTTATTTCAAGGTCCCAGAAGCCTCTCGCCTATATAGGATTTTCGGTGCGTAGAATTCAAATTTGGCATTAGTTTTTAGGTAGCCTTTGCCCAGATAGGTGATCCTGACCACCCCCTGGGTCCGGAGGGTCCGGGCCGGGTCCATCGGCCGGACCGTCTGCCAGAAGGGGGTTGAGGTACCTAAAACATGCTCTATATAGGTTTTCCGGGTGGCTGAGCTCGAATTTGGCATTAGTTTTACCCTAGCGGTTGCCCCAGAGACATTTTACAAAAAGTTGATAGTGATTTTTCTTTTGTGAACTTGTTCACAAAAAAAAAAAATCACCCACCGGTGGCGAACCCAGAGGACCTGGCAGGGAATCCAATATATGGTTGGATAGCTTAGAGTTAGGACATGTCACATGCATAATATGGGGTACCTGCGCAAAGTCCATAGTGAGTACCAGCAAAAATTTCAATTTTGGTCCGGAGTTGTCCGAGGGTCCGATTTTGGGTGGGTCGACTATTTTGGGCACCCTAGTCGGAGGAGTTGAGCCTCGGCAGCCAAACTTACATATGTTGGGGTTGGGACTTGTGGCTATTACCATGCAAAAAATTTTCCGGCTGCGGCTTGTTGTTAGCCGTCTAGGTGGGTGATTTTTTTTTTGTGAATTTTCGGGGTGATTTTTTTTTTGTGAACCTTGCTATATATACTGCGTTTGAAATGAGGCAGGCAACAGCCATGTCGTTTGTTTAAGCAAAGCCTGCTTTTGAAGAGTATATAGAAACTTCTTGGTTGATTGTGGATAATGAACTAACGCAATTAACATTAGGTGTCATTACGTGAATGAAATGTGCTGTAGCTAGCTGGCATTGTATTTTAACATAATTTAAAGCTGGAGGCTGGAGCTGCTGTCTTCTGCATAAAGGACAAAAACTGCATTGCCTATTAGTAATAATAGTAAAATTAGTTTACGTACTACCTTTTATTTAGTAGTAATATTACTAGTTCCAACATAAATACTCTGTTACGCATTCATGCATTTTTATTAATTTCGCACTTAATAATAGTCTAAAGCAAATTAAAAGTGTCATTGATCGTTAAAAATGTTGTGTTGGAAAAACAGTCACGAGTCTCAAGTAAGTCAACCCAGGGGCAGTCTGTATGTTACTGTTTAAGATAAAATGTACGAGAAAGTAGCCGCTCGTATCAACATATTGTAACAATTCAGGCGAGTAGGTATAAAACGCAGTCACACTTAATGAGATTACCTTATCGACGGCAGTAGCATTGTTTGATAAAGGAACCGTTGATCTGGACATATCGCAATTCACGCGAATAGGATGGACGGGAGGAAGTGCCTGTTCCACGTGCTATGCGACTGCATTCCCTATTCGGTGCTGAATCTAGTTTCTATAATTTTCAGCGCCGACTGCTTTTCCTATTCGGCGCTGAATCTCGTTTCTATAATTTTCAGCGCCGACTGCTTTTCCTAATCGGCGTTGAATCTAGTTTCTATCATTTTCAGCGCCGACTGCATTCCCTATTCGGCGCTGAATCTAGTTTCTATCCTTTTCATCGCCGACTGCATTCCCTATTCGGCGCTGAGGCTCTAGTTCTTGCATCATTTTCAGCGCCGATTATGTCAAGTATATATATACGTATATATTGGCATTTTTCCGCC
>JASAND010003938.1:0-20650 GCA_030248195.1 Trissonchulus latispiculum
ACTTCTGAATCTTGTCTGTCTGAAGTTTGTTGGGCAGCCATGAAGCAAATAATTAGCTATTTTTAAAATTTCTCAAAACAAAACAAATCTGACATCAGTCGATAGCTCTAAGTGCGCGGGGAATACTTTTGCTTCTTGGACTCTTGGAGGAAATTTAAGTTACGGCTGTTGAAGGTTTTTGTGATCAAGGGTCAACAATGGGGTTGCTGCTACGTTAAACAAAGCGCTAAGTCACGAGCCTGATAAACCGGCACAAAATTAATTTTTTAGACCCGTTTTCAAATATACACGCCATTGAAGCTCCGTAATAGAAGATTGAGTAAGGAAAATTGCCTAGTCCAAAGCGGTACCCTGTTTTCGGCCATTATTCAAATTACAAACAGTTAACATCTCTTAACTCGCAGAGAAGTGGAGGAAACAACTCAATATTTAAACTGGATATGTACGTACTTTATGTGTAAAAATGAGCTAAATTAATGTCTGAAATTTTTCATGGTGGATATCCCAAGTGCTCTAATGATCTAATGTTTTCAGATAACGTACTGGAAGGCCATCAAGATGCGCAGAATCAGGTCGAAGTCGTCCGTTTCCAATTTAGATAAAGAATATAAGATAACTATCCAAATGTTCTTGATAACAGTTGCTTTGTTATTTCAGAATCTATGTTTCAATATTATCCCTAAGATAAGCAGAAATAGGCTAATTTCATTCAGCCTAATTGTGACAACAGAGATTAATTCGGCGATTAATTACCTTATTTACTTAATCTTTAGCAGTACTCTTCGAGAAAACGTGACAAAACGTTTCAGCAAAGTATTACCATGTAGCAATACTTTCACTACACCTGGTGTAAATGGACAAAATTAATGGTCGGCATTAATCGGATACGAGAGTCTGGTACTTCAAGAATGAATTTTTGTTTCGACTAAGTTTGATGGCACTGAGTGCACATGTATGGATTTTTGGGATTTTGGACTTGCATTAGCCAGTAAACTGTTTATGCAGTATGCCTAGCTTGTAAGTTTAACATAAAATTACAAATGTACGAGTGGGATTTTTTAGCTTTGTTATTGCATTAAAATGGAATAAAAGAAATTTATTAATATTCGAACTTAAAGTGCATCGAACACAAACTTGCACTACCTTTATTATACACGGGCTCAACCTACTAAATTGTGTCCATGGTGCGAGAGCGACAAAAAAATCAAATTTTTTGAGATTAATTTTTCCAAGAAATGAGCAAGAGTTGATAACAAAGTACATAACATAAACTAAACAGAAGTCTGGCTTCATTAGCTTCGATGTTCTACTTTACAGCAAATTTGACTTGAAATGTGTCGTTACGTGTGGGATTAGGAATCTTATTACTAAAATAAGATATGCTTAGCGACTGTGACAATACAGTTAAGCAATTATCTTTGAAACGTCATGGCTTTGGAATTACCATTTTAGTAATCCGCCGAGCGATGGCCTTCACAGGATACTAGGCATAACAACGGACAATTGCCAACAGTTTACCTACAGGTTACAGTTTTGCAATTGGTTTGCTAGTTCAACACAGATACACGCAGATAAGCTTTTCGTAGTTGCCGTTGGGAAAATTCATTTAGTACTTCACGGAACTGTATTGAGCGACAGTCTTGCGCAATGTGTACTAGCAAACATCTACTCTCGGTAGACAACGTATCATAGTAGCATTTCGGATGCACATCAAATTTTCAAGTTAAAGCGCTATGTTGGTGTTTAAAGATTTTTGTTCCAGAAAAGTTGTAAAGAATAGACATGGGAAACAGTAATGCGTCGGGGTGCGAGACCAAAATGAAATTGCGATTGCATGATTCGATTTGCAATGCTTACGCAATCAGCTGCGACTGCTGTCAGTGTGGTCGATAGACATGCTACTGTGGCTGCAACGTTGGTATTTTCCTGTTTAAATACGCAACTCCTTCATACTTTGCAATGTCGCTAGTACTTCGTACTTCGCAGGATAGATTTAGCATAGATATGCAGGTCAGCGGTTATGCTTTAAAGCAAGCCTATGAATGAAAACAGCTGGTGGCCTTGTTAGTGGCCTGCATATGCCTTCTTGCATTTGATGGCGTAATATTAGACAAGACTGCTGGTAGGGGCCAAATCCAAGCAGCCTTCCGGCGTCGTCTGAGTGTTGCAGGGGATAGCGTCCATATGTTCCTCATGTTGGGGGAAGGTCAAAGGAGAAGGACTCTGGAATAAACTGTTGGCATGGAACTTGAATTTTTCGAATTTCATAGTGAACATTTTTAATTTTTAAGGTTTTGAATATTATTTTTATGAGTCCTGTAGTCTTTTGTGCTGATTGTTTACATATATTAAAAGTTTGTCGACTGGGCTGGGCTGGGCTCGGAGTTTCAAGTCTTCGTTTAGGCCCCTGGGGCAACAGTAGCAGTCACGAGCCGAGCCAAGCCGCGAGCTAAGATTCGCCTTTCCAGAATGACACCAATACTACCACTACTACTACTGCTGCTGCTACTAATACTACTAGTAATAACTACTACTAGTAATAGTTCAGACGTACATTTCTGGACCAACCTACTGGAGCTTACGTTCGTTCACATCAGTCAAGTCTGATGTCAATCTTTCCAGTTTTAACAACTAAGAATTGTGAGATGTTTAGATGCAGTGACGTTCATCCAGATATGATCTGCGATGTCTTGCCAGAGTATTCACTTTAATCAATCACTTAGAACTTTCAGTTGAAATATTTAATTGGGCAGTGGGTTGGATTAGCAGTTACTTAATTTTGACGAAAGGCAATGAAGTGTAGGACTGGTGAAACGATAATAATGGCTTGGCAATTCTGCCTCTGAAGTGCCTCAGTCCTTGAGCCAGACTGTTTTCCATGAAACTTTCTCCTAAGTTCAATTTCAATTCACCTAATTCCCTCATCACACATTTCTGAAACTAGCATTAGTCTTTCACAGTTAAACTATTGTCATTAGAGAGGAAATTTATTATAGAGATTATGATTTAAAAAATTATTTATAGTTCAAACTGTGTAATTATTAAAGGTGTTTACGTGTCATTCTCCTAAGTAGCCCCTAGAAAGAAGATGTTCTTTAGGAGGGAGTTTAGGAGACCTCCTAAACCCGTTTAAAAAGTTTCTAGGAAGTTTATCAGGCACGGCATCTGGATAGCACCCCCAGCTTAGGAAAATCTTTTGAAACACAATTCTTCTAAATGACAACCTGAACTGCCAGCCAGCC
This sequence comes from Trissonchulus latispiculum, assembly GCA_030248195.1. NCBI lineage: Eukaryota > Metazoa > Nematoda > Enoplea > Enoplida > Ironidae > Trissonchulus > Trissonchulus latispiculum. Next base: position 3,243 of record JASAND010003938.1, read on the forward strand.
TACCAAACTTGAACTTAACATCAACTCAAAAAACAATATCCTGATTTATCATTATCATTATCTAAATCTTTCTATAGTAGAACTGAACATTACACCATCTGCTCAGATTGTTAATCTATGAAACATTAGGAGTGACGTTTTTACTGGATTCCTGACAACTTAAAATTATTAGGACTTACTGTCACTTAGGTCGGCGGTGGGGAGAGCGAATGCTTTTGCCAGCCTTCCGCATTCTACGGTGTGCTCGATCACCTTTTTAACTAACCGCATATCCACATGCAGAACGGGAGACCAGCATCACTCTTAAACCAATGCCCTATTTTCATGCTGTAACATCAAGACACAAAAAGATGGAGTCCAAACTCTAAGGATAAAGATCAAGCTAGCTTGGTCTGGACCAAAGTTGACATGGCCAGCCCAGTGTAGAATGCGACGTCGATGTAATTCAGGAATGCATCCTAGAAACAGCTGTCTATTTTAGTACGATTTCTTGACTGACACCCAAGGCTCAGTATCTGGCGTATTATGCAAAAATAGAATAAAATTAAAAGGACATGCCCCCCCCCACACACACACGCAAGCAAGCTTTTAGGCTCCGTAAAAGTCAGCATCACATGGCTATGTAAACTCTAAATCTATACCTTTTGATTTTGCTTGAAGGCTAGTAAGTCCAGGTAGTGTTAGACATGTGGAAAGGCGAGTGTAAACTAATGCGCATGTACCGATAGCCCCCGATACGTTTCGCTGGGAGTAGGATGTGCTCCTCTGAGAGATAAACTGATTGGGTCACCACCTAGGAGTCAATTTCCTGGAAGAAAACGATCCGCTAAAGTTTCTTTCCCTCAGTTGTTGTGTGTCAGTCTCTGTATAGGCGTTCTAAACATATTATCTGATTCAGATTGTTTAACTCTTTTCTTGGGCATTCCGTCTTGCGTGTTTTTGGCACGTTGTCGGACTTCGTTATCATAATTCGATGAGCGACTATGAGTGTTTGACTGCTATAACATTCTGTATTATAACATAACATTCTGCATTAAGTAGTTGAAAATAAGGAGTTTTGGGTCAGGCTGCTAAAAATAGACTTAATTTCGACACCTTAACTCCTCCTTGCGTTGTAGCCTAATTTGCAGCAATATCAATTTTCTGTGTTTTGCTAAGCTGCTCAAATATATCTTTACTAAAATACAAACTTATGAAGATATACGTAATACTTTCTACAAGTGTGAGAAAGTTTAGAATAAAGCATTAGAAAGTTCAGCTTCAGAAGAAAGCAAACTTAGTTAAGCAAAGTCCAACTGTTGTTTTGAAGTTTTTCCCTGCACACGAGAATCTTAATCATAAAATCTAATCAAACAAAATTAATTTCGATTGAGAATACATCGAATGCTTTCAGTCTTGGCAGCTGAGCTGGCCGTGTAAAAAATTGAAGCTTCTGAAATATATATATATATATATATAATATATTATATATATGTGTGTATATATAATATATAAAATATATAAAATTATAAAACGAGTACTTGGCTATTGAACCGTTTTTTCTGAAATAAGGAGCAATTTGTACACACCTTTTTGCAATGAAAATATGACGCCTGATGAGTCTTAAATCTAGTTAATGCCTAATACAAATGGATCTACACTGATTTCTTGCAAAAACGCTTTTCATTTGCCTTTTGATTCGTCCTACTAATTTATGAAAGCTTTAGTAGTTTGATAATAGCCATAGGTTAATAGCTAAAAACTGAATTTTCTCTGAGTTTATTAATTAAAAACTGAATTTTCTCTGGAAAAGCTTTAAATACAGTTATGCTCCTTCACAAGTAGACATGCATATGTTGGAAGTATTCCACTACCCAATGGGGAATCCTATCATGTCTTAATAGTTTCGAAATCATATATAGTTCTGATAGCAGCACCTTTCGAAAATGTAGCTTTGCATATAACTTGCCACAGAAAAAATAAACATATATATATATATATATGTATATGTTAAATGTAATTCTTAGAATAGGGGCGATTGAATACAGCAACAGGCATGGGGGTGAAAAAGTAGAATGTGTTTGGTGCAGTAGAATAGGGACGCTCAAAATTTGTTGAATGCCAGTCTGCTAAGGCTTCAGGGCTTAGGCAGCATCTCAAACTGGCTTACAGGGATGGAAACTGGGTCATGGGTCATTGGGTCATGGGTCGTGTGGGTCGCCATTTTTGCTTGGGTCACTGGGTCTTGGGTCACTAATTTTGTGAAACCGTTGGGTCAATATGGGTCTGGGTCAAGCTTCCTGTGGGTCACTTTGGGTCTGGGTCAGCAAATGTTAGTGGGTCATTTTGGGTCTGGGTCATAGGGTCTTGCCAATCTTTAAAGTAGCTTCCAGTTTCAATTTTTCTGGTGGAAATTTAGCCAATTTTAAAATAAAGCCCAGTGTTCCTTAAAAAGTCTTCGCGCCTTCGGCGCGATCACTAACCATTTTATTGAATTTATTACCCGCTTCGCAGAAATAGTCGAATTAAGTGTGAGTTGCCTTGGCCAGCCATTTTATTTCAGCGGGTTCATATAGTAAAAGCCACGTAACATGGTGAACACATTTCTATGGATTTTGAAATATAGAATCATAACAAGAAAAGCTTTGAAATTTCGTTAGGACCCTTAGCTTTTACCAGTGATCTTGAGTGATCAACTTTTTGAATACATGCTACAAACTTTCCACCGGCATAGGGTTCTCATATGTGCAGTGTGTGGAGTGGACCTATACAGTGTCGCTCACTCCTAGTCTATACTATCACACATTAGGGATGTGCTCAAAAGTAAAACGTATATACGTATATTTTCATACGTTTTCTAGTAAATCGTATATACGAATCTGTGGTTTGAAAAATACGAATTTTTTTATTCGTCCATGCTTTTTGCAGCTAGCTTTCTACTAAACTAGTGTGTGCAGCAGAGTCTGTTTTTATAGCCACTAAGGCATAACATGTAATATCAACATATCTGTACAGTAGTGGTTTAACAGTTAGTTGAAGCAGACTTAGAGGGGCCAACATTGTGCTTAAAGTTTGTTAACTAGAGCTAGACAGCAGTTTTCAAAAGGAAGGCTTTAAGATCAAGACAAAAAGTTAAGGCTTATAAAAACGAAAATACGAATTCCTTCCATCAAAAAGACGATTTCAAAACGTATATGGAATTCGTATATACGAAAATTTTGTGAATGACTTTTGAGCACACCCCTTAGTTGACCTCATAGGGCTTCCAGGCCAGGACGAGCAAAAGTTAATCAAAGGTTAAAAAAAGCATCAGAAGTTATGGCTTTTGGGGAAATCGCGAGAGATCCCTCGTCTCACATTTTCTTTAAAAACCGGGTCCTTGTCTGAGGTTGCAAATCGAATGAATCGAAATTGAAAACCGCCGGTCCATGTTTAACTGATTTTTGTAAAAAACAAACTGTCGATTTAGTTTCACAAAAAGAGTGAAATGTACTCATAGGTTAACGCGGGGGGGTCTGGGGGGGTCCAAGTCCCCCCCAACCCGGACAAGGTACAAGCCCTACCGCCGTCGGGGACAAGGGGTAACGAAAAAATGGCCAAGGGGTAGGCAAAAATAGCCGGAAAAAATTAGTTTTTCCACTAAAATTTCAATAAATTTCCGGCTTCGCCGGAATTTTCTTGCAACAATGTTTAATTTTTCGGGAAAATCGGGCAAAACTTTGAAATTTCTTCAAAAACCTGAAAATTTCTTTCAAATTTTGATAAAAAATTGCAAATTTAAAGAAAATTAGCGTTAATTTTTTTAAAAATTTTACAAATTTATTCTTGAGGTACAAGCCCCCCTGAAAATTTTTGTTCAAGGTACAAGCCCCCTCAAAATTTTCTGGGGACAAGCCCCCCCAGGACCCGACCCTATGTTAATGTATGAATGTACTTATTCTGGATTCAAAAAATCAAAAGTTATGGCTGGGGGAAAGTGTAAAAGATCTCTTATTCTTGCCTCTTTTCAAAATTTACGGTGTTTTAAAATTACTGCACAAAAGGACAACCACGTGTAGGTAAAATCAGTCTGGGGCACGTTAATCTATTGGGTCATTTGGGTCTGGGTCACAAAAATTCTTGGGTCAGTTGGGTCTGGGTCACGAAAACGTTTGGGTCATTTGGGTCTGGGTCACCAAATTTTAAAATTTTATGGGTCGCCTTGGGTCTGGGTCAAATTTGCGTTTGGGTCGTGTGGGTCATGGGTCACAAAAAGTGACCCAGTTTCCATCCCATCTTTATTGAAGTTCGCTGACCAGCAGATGCTTGTAAGCAAGTTTCAGCTGCAATGTATGTCAGCAGTGTAGGTCTATGCCTGAACACCTCGGGTAATTATTAAATGCATTTGCGGACTTTCCCTCCTTTTCTATCTGATGCTTGGCCTACCCTTCGACCCTTTTCTGCAGCCATCGTTTTGACACCCGCCTACCAAGCAGGCATACTGAGGTTTCAGCCATCTTAGGCACTATTGGGCAGCACTGGTCGATTGGCGATAGGTGTTGCCCTGGGTGTGCCTGCGACTGCAGCTCTTTGCGAGCGGGTCAATAACCGTACGCCAGCTTGGCTTGGGGGTCTTGTTTTCTATCCTTGACCTTCGTCTCTCCGTCTCTTGTCCGCTTGCGGCCTAAGGGGAGGCAGCATATAGGGGCCTCAGACGAGTGCCTAAAATGCTAAGTCACCAGCTATATAATAAACTTTAAACTTTGATATCAGGCAGGTTACCAGCTCGATGGTTCTGTTAGGGCGATGTTTAACTCTTCACAGGATTAGTAATTAATGCATAGTATCAAGAGTGTATAATAGTAAGAGTGAGACACTCTTACACTAGCGTGAACAAATCATGCTAGGTATGCTCGGTGCGTTAACTCGGAACCCCCGCCCCCCGAACTTCCGGGGGATCCCACTTTGCACTATCTACACGCTTTCATATAAGCGTGTGTCTGCTCGCTGATTGTCTCATTAGCCTAAGGCTTATGGTAGGTAATTTATTAGTTATTTTAATTAATTAATTATAACTTTAATTAGGTTAGTGTAATTAAAAAACTAATTCGACAACTTTGTAGCTTTTTTTCTGCTCTTTCAAACGATAGAAAAATTGTTTCATAATACAAAAGTTCGCGGGAATATAGTGTGCAACAATTTTTATATCATTCGAAGCAGAAAAAATGCTACAAAGTTGTCGAATTAGTTTTTTAATTGCATAAACCTAATTAAAGTTATAATTAATTAATTAAAATAACTAATACATTGCCTACACTCTTAGAAATGTTCCAGTAGAAACTACAGGAATCACTTTTGTAGATGATAAATACAAAAGCTTTTGTAGAAAATACAGGCTAAGTAAGTCTTGTAATTTCTACAGGACATCTTTGGTAGTTTTTACCGGATATACTTTGGTAGAATGGATTACAAGTTAAACTAGTATTCAGTACAAATGAAACCTGTAGTTTTCACTGGTTTAAGTCTACTCTACAGGAAAGTACTCGATACGCTGATAACGCAAACTGAGTATATAAGGGCGACAGTGGTCATAATTTTTGAAGACTGGAAATTTTTGAATATTTTCAAATTTTAGTCTTTCAAAACCCCGTGGGTGATTTTTTTGAAACGGCCGCTCCCCGCCGAAAATATTTTGGGAGCGGCCGTCCCTGCACCTGCCCCCCCCCCCTTTTGAAATAACAGGTCGCTCCAGTAAAATTTGCAGGTTTTGTCTTGTAAAAACTACAGGCTTGGTATCTGATTTAGGATTACCAAAAAAGTCGAACAAAACTACAGGTTTCTTTAGTATTTTCTACAGGAAACTCCTGTAATAAAAACTACAGGTTTCCTTAGTATTTTCTACAGGAAATTCATAATAATAATAATAATTCAATAATTTTTACTATTCGAGAGGCCGGTAGAAAATACAAAAGTTACTATTGTAGAAAATACAGGAAGGTCCGCTAGTGACTGCCCGCACAGGAGCTCTTTTGTAGAAAACTACAAGAATTCCTGTAGTTTCTACAGGAGTCTTTTTAAGAGTATACAGTAAGCCTTAGGCTAATGGGCCAATCAGCGAGCAGACACACGCTTATATGAAAGCGTGTAGATAGTGCGAAGTGGGACCCCCCCCCCGGAAGTTCCGGGGGGGGGGGGTCCCGAGTTAACGCACCGAGCATACCTTACATGATTTCAACATGATAGCTTAAGAGTGTCAGTGTCTGAGCAGCAAGATAGTGTAGGTATTGTAGGATATAAGTTGATCATGGCTTCTACAACATTTTTCGGACGACTTTGGTGAACATCTTTTGTCAAACTTTGTTTTGCCTTGGTTATACTAATATTTCTATTTTGAAACTTAGCATTTGCAAATGGTTGTTCAAACTACAATGTTGTTCAGAATCAAAAACCTCTGTTGGAGTCGTCATACCAAGAGTACATGAAACATAAGAGTATGACTGATGTCATACTCTATGTATTGTAAGCGTGACACATCCTCTGCATGCTAACGGCTGACCCTCCGCAAATTGGACCCTTCACTTCAAAAAATTTTGGCCGCTATGCGTGTGTTCAAAAGCTCGAAACAGACACAAAACTCGTGAACGTAATGCTTGTGTTTTCGAGCTTTAGCACATAAACATAGGACGAGTGTGTATCGTTTCGACTGGGTAGCAATTCGGGGGGGGGGTCAGCCGTTAGCGTTCAGAGGATGTGTCAAGCTGATAATACATAGAGTATGCCAGCTGTCATTGGCATTATGTAATCTTGGTAATAGTAAAGTGCAGCTTTCTCTATTTTTGTCTTCTTCAAGACCTCTGTGAAGATAACACCGGCAGGGACGATATAAATTATTCTAGTGATATTAAACCTAAGTGAATTTGGCGAGGATTCCCGATAAACGCTCAATGTTTTCTCCTTTCTCTCGACTAAACTTGAGTCAGTTAGCTAATATCCATTAGTTCGGGGAATTCTAATTCAGTGTGTGCGTGTTGGATTCTCATTGGGTAGAGTCGACTAGCGTAAGTTGGGCAAAAACCTTCTCTGAATTGTCCCGAGTTTCTGGTGCATGTTATTTGGGTTAAATAGTTTGTGAATTTAGTTAATTTTGGTTTTGTAGTTTTGATACTTGCCAGTCTCATGGAGCGTGCGTGGAAATTCAATAAATCGCTGTAATTGTTGAGTCGATTTCTAGTTGGTCACGATTGTTCTCTTCTCCAATATGGCACACCACGGTTTTTCACCTGGAATCTAGGATTCTAACTTAATAGTCAAGTAGACAACAACTTCTTACTAATTCTCGTAGAGTCAAATTTCACACCTTCTTCAAAGTCTTCTGATATCCTCCTTTATTGATTTCCACCTAGCCGAACTACCAATAATAAATTCGTTTGAGGAACATTGTTGTCTTAGGAACCGTGTCAGAAATGGGCGTTAAATTTAACGTGTACACGATTTATTTACACGATATAATTCGTGTAAAAATTGTGTAAGCGGCTTGTTTTAATGTCGCTTATTTTGAAGTTTTCATGAGAAAACTGGAAGTCAGTGCTTTACTTTGCAAGCAAAAACCTTATGCTTAACTTTATATTCCTTCTTCTGAATGTGGAAAGATTTCTTTCTGCTTGCTGCCGGAAAGTAGAAACAGACAGGATGAAAAACACAACACAAAAAGAATCGTGTAAAAATCGTGTAAGTTTTCAAGAAAACGTCTGGAATTCGTGTAAAAATAATCATTTACACGATTTCATTTTTGACACGCTTCCTTAATAGCTGTCCTGCCCCGCCTTTATTTATAACTGCCGCATGTATTTTATTTAGTTAAGGCTGGAGCTTTCACTCAGCGGTGGGATTCCGTTAAAAATATTTTTGCTTATAGAACAATAGAACAAGTCAGGCAAAAGGGCAAAAAATACCAAAACAGACTCCAACCGGCAAGTTCCTGAAGGTACGAAATTATGAAAGGCGTTATATTTGGAAAAGTGAATGTCAAAACGCAGAAACTGTAAACCTTATTTTACTTGATTTTTCTTACTTACAGATATTTGAAATTCCCCAAAACAAAGATTGGTGAAGAATCGTCTCAATAGGCCAGTTTAGGACGAAACAGTTTAGAAACCTTCAGGTTTCAAATAAGAATCTTCGGAGCTAGGCCCGTGTTCGCCCTTCATTTTTCTAATCAACATTCACGTAATACTAAATTCAAAGTTATAGATTCAGACTTGACAGGACACTACAAACACAAATATTATGACAACACTACTGCAACAAGCGTTTTGGAATTCTGGATCAATTATGTATTTAACTATTTATAGTGCTAGTTTTGAGTAATCATAAAGCTTCATGTGGCAAAAAATTGACAAAAATGCTGAATAAATATGCTTTAATACAAAAAAATGTCCACAAACTAAAAATACCGGGTCAAGACTGGGTCAGAGCTTCTGTGAGAGCATAGTGACCTGAACTGACCCGGTAATCTCTGGTGCTGTGGTATGTGATATTTCACTAAATTTGTGAATAAACTTTATTTAAATTTCGTCGGTCGCCTAGCAGGTTTTGAACATTCTTGTGTTAAACGTACTTGCTTAGACCCTGCCCAAATTGAGCCCATGTTAATGTCATCGTGCAATTATACTAAAGAGTAAATAACCCTCGTTTTGGCCGGCACATATATGGTCACTTTGTGAGGAGGGGAAGGTCAACCTACATCGCAGAACATAGTTTTGCTCTGATAACAGAAAGTTGGCTTATTGTCATGCCCATATCGTTATGCATTCTTGGAATTATATACCGTGCATTTATTATACTAGTTCTATTTTATACTAAAAGATGTCTTGTGCTATGTTAGTTATGACATTTTCACGAGTTTCGAGCATTTTTGTACCTCAATCACTAAGTAATCAAGCACTGTGTTCGCTGGTTTCCCCTTTTTAACTTCATTTACGCTATGTATTCCATAATGATACTTCTTAGGCTTGTTAGTGTTCACAATAACATCATAAGGTTCCGTTGTTGGGCAGATTAATCATTTTTCAGCAAAATGGTTACGTTTTGACAGATGTTGTTTACCTACTTTTTGTAAACGAAGCACTACAATATGGATAAAGGTGTATTAAAATTCTAAGAAAAAGTGTAGTTCTTGCAGTAGGACACCGCAGCGCTACGGAGCTTCCAATTAATATTAAAACCGGAAAACATTACCTTGTCAGAATAACGTAGTTGCTTCAATTCGTGCTCACTAAGAGTATCTTCTTCTCACTATCAACATATCTAACGTAATATTATCTACCGCTACAAAGTCTTACACAAAATTCCTAATTCCTATTTTTTCTACCTAGTATATACTGTATATCTCTTCTTACCTGAATAGTGTTACCATCAGTCTCTGTTCGTTATGAAAGTTTAGGGCTATGTATTTACGTATATGTATGTCTGCATAAGACGACATTGTTTCGAACTTCTGTTGTCGTGACTGGGAATAAACCTATGATAGGCTGCAGTTGAGTTTGGCACAACATTCGGTGGTATCGGGTAAGAACGATACGCGTAACCATAAACAGCTAATTTAATATCAGCAATGATCAAGAACACTCGACTAAATTTAGTTACATCTGTCTAAAAATCATCCTGAATTGTATTTTTGTCCATTTGATTACCATTTCATTATTATCATCATCATTAGCATTACCATTATTGAATAGGTGAAGAGGTGAAATCTTTACAATTAGTTAAATAAAATCATAATTATTCTAAATGCCCCAGAATAAGCTAAAAACACCAAATTAGCTTCAAACAGAAATTCTTTGGATCGCAACTCCTCTGCATTTTCTCCTGCGGTAATAGTATGGCACGCGTACCCCGCCTTAAGGTTGTTACAATTCTGGCAGGCATCAAGTATGAAACGCGTACCCCATTAGGGAACTTAACAACAAAACTGTTACTTACCAACATTCCGCTGAAGACTCCGTAGCTTCAAGTAGGACACGCGTACCCCATTTGTTGAATAGTATTTTTTGCTTAGCAGTTTATCAAACATTCAAATTCAGCTTGATAAAACTGTAAGCAAAAAATTTTTTGTTTTCATCTTCTTTTCTAATTCAACAATTTATTCTAAACAATTACACATATTCAATAGAGCACTTAACAATGAAGTCCAAATAAAATTAACACATTAATTACAATGGATTCTGACTGCGAATTTCTGCCAAAAGATCTATGAATGGAGTGTTTTTGTGAATGGAACGCCACCAAATCTCTGCCAAATGACCTCCCATTGGAGGAGCAACCTGCAAAGCAGCCCGCAGAATTTCGCGAACATAGTTCCTTCAATCAACCAAAGTTCCCTGATTTTTCTGACCGATAGTATCATTTAACAGTTCCTTGGTTTTTGCCAAAGATAATTTTTTAGCCCAACACCACAAAATGGCCAAGGAAACCCTGACGGATAGCTTGTTTTGGGGTCGGCCCTCCCTGTCATAGTTGACCAACCATGACTGGTTCCCCACAACATTTATATGCCCTGCTTGACCTCCGCTTTTAATGCTTCTCCACTTTTTGTATCGTTTGCACCGAATGCGGAAGTAAAGTTTCCCTCCTCTGCCAGGAATGTTTGTCTCATAAAGAGAACCTAAATTGAAAAAAATAATTTTTGATTGTGGTTGTGAACAGTTTGTTTTTATAAATTTAATTGTAACAGTAATTTACTCCAATTTAAAGAATACGTCAGTGTTAAATCCGGAAAAATAAACATTTAAGTGTAAAATTCGAATTTGAAATTTAGTAAAAATTGGGGTATACCGAATTTAGAACCGTTACAGAATACTTACCCTGACATCCAGGAGTGAAGTTGCAAGGCAACTCTTGTCCTTGGGGTAACTGGTAAATTATCACCTGCTCTTGAGCAAAACGAACGGCACTGTCCTCTGTAGCACAGATATTAGCGATGCCGAACAAACTAGGATCCATGTTTAGAAAGAACACTGAACTGGTGCTCTCTCAGTTTGGATCAAGTTTATATACTTTTTAGTTGCTTTGTAAACGCCGACACAGGTGCCAAATTAATTAGGCGTAGGCGCCATTATTCTTTATAGTATTGCAAGGTAATGCAATGTAACTATTTGTTAATGTAAGAGTAAGACACAGAACTAAAGGGGTACGCGTTTCATACTTGAGGTCAGACAGGAGATACTTTGACTAGAAAGAAGGAAGTCTATTTGTTTGGAGTCCGCGTGTCCTACTTGAGGGTTACACAGTTTAGACACTCACAAACAGAATACAGTGTTAGGGGTACGCGTGTCATACTATTACCTCTCCTGCTTATGCTGTTTGTTATCGCATATAAATTGGTGTGTAGGTTTCAACTATCTAAAAATCATCCTAAAATCTACTTCTTCCTATTCCATCCTCAATTTCTATTTTCATAACTCAATGTAACTAATTAAGTATGTTCTGTAATTTTGTTAATTACTGAGCTCATTGGCAAACATTGCATTAGTCGGAGGTGGGATGGGCGTTGCCGACTAACTAGGCTAGTCATAACTAATTGCCCATCAACTGGTTAATGTTTATTGTTCTGCCTACAGACAGAACTATTTACACGGAATATGGATATGCTTAGCACTATTAAGGGCTTTCTGAACTCTGACTTCACCTATCTTCATCATTGGTCTGGTATAGAAGCTGGTCTTTTTTTCAACCGAAGGGGGGACTTCAACTCAGAGTGCGAATATGTTCCTTTCAAGCTTGCTTGTTTTTAATCGTTGTCAGAGGAGACGTAAAGTGGATGTATTTGCTTTTATCTTTAATCTGTCTCAGTGTGAAATTTTTGAAGTTCTCCCCTCACCGATTTTCTGAAGTTTTCTTGCGTTCATGTCTTCACTGCCCCCTCCTAGAAAATTTCTAACACGAACGCAGTTTTCAAAGCGCTCAGTGCTTATGCAAATTAATAGATTTACAGAAATAGAAAACAGTTCTTAGTTGTCTGCCTCCCCGACACTGCATGAACGCTACATCTGTTGCTGCAATGCTTTCAGTTTTTAGTCAGTCAACTTTAAGAAATCACTGCTTATATTACAATAATTGTAGATTAGGCAATGAGAAAGAAGAAGAAAGTCATGTACCACCGAAGGTCCGAAAAATTCGGACCTCCGGTGGGACTCGAACCCACGACATTTTGCGCACTTGTTCAGTGATCATCAATGCAGCAGCGGTAAATAACATGGCCTGCATTACAGCACAACATGAACAGTCGCAGAACTATACACCTTTCAGGGGTCACCTTTCAGCTGTGCCATGGTCTCTTTACCTGAGCATTATTTTTGTGTCAGATTAATGTTCACACTAGTACCGTTAATGCAACTGGAAATTTGAGAAGAATAGTATTTAGGCGATTCAATATCACTTTCAAATCGCTGGAGATACATTGGTCCTACCAAAGTTCTTTTCGTGGTAAACAAACTGACAGAACCCTTGCTGCAGAGGAATTCTAATTATCAGAAATTTGGCAACGGATTATTTTATCCAGACAGTGGTTATTAGAGTAAGTGAAAGCTGCATGAGCAATTTTAGAAAGGTGCTGTCTTTCCGCTAAACAGCATCCAGGTAGTATACAGCATAATGATGGGCAGAAAACTTGATATTTGTCATTTAAACTTCTTTGCAGCAATTTCCTGACTTATGCAGGTGCTGAACTAATGCATAATTAGATTTCAACAGACACACCCATACAGAAGTAGTCTTTCTAAAACCGAAACGTCAACTGACAGGGGCTATGCAAGAACTGTCTTTGTACAGTTAACGGAACTAATGATGGACAGAACGTTTCTTCAATTTTCGATTTAATTTAAGGGGGGGGGTCCATTTTTGGTCGATGTTTCGACCATCTCCGATTTTGCTCATTTTCACATATTTTCTTGTCCGATTGGTATATTTTAACGAGTTTTTGAAATTAAAGTCGGATCTCTTACGGTTAGCGAGTAATTTCACCTCAAAGTTGATGTCACCATGTGTTAAAAATAGGAAACGGAAAAAGTGGTGATTTTTTCCGTGCGCCAGAGAAATCTAGCCAACGACAAAACGGAACAGTGCAACGTCCAGTTTGTGTTACAAATACGATCAAGAAGGGTGATTTGTAGGAAGCGGAAGTTTAATCTAGGCCTTCAAATTTTTTTAATTAATTTTTGAAGTTTGAGAACAGCCAAATTTGACTGTTTTGCAACATTGAAATTGGGGGTCAGCAACTTTGATGAAATTTTTTGAAAGCTGTAAGGCCTAATTAAAAATTCTAATTCCTACAAATCACAGCTTATGACAAGACATTTCGAACGATACCAATAGATCTTGGTTAACTCTGCCCGACTTCGAGATTTCTCTGGCGCAGAATTATGAATTTTTCGCAAAATTTCGGAAATTCGTGCTTTTTGGCAAATAAACATAAGGATATGGCAACACAGACCTACAAAATGTTAGACGTCCTATTTGCGCACAATTACTGATGATCTTAGGTCAAGTTTGGATACAAATGGTGCAGGTTAGTACACCCAGCTGGTCGCTGTGGTCAAATATGAAGGTCTGACAACCACAATCTCAAAAATTGCGATTTTTCAATTTTTTCGAAGTACGTTCAATTTTATATCAATCGAAAGCTCTTATTCTCGGGAACATTTTTGCTTCTTGGACCATAGCCCGCAAATGCGCTAAATTCAAGTTATCGGCTGTTAAATTGTCGTGGCCAAGGCTTTCCAGCGCCTGTGCAACTCCTTAAAATCACTAAATAAAGCCATAAAGTAGACCTTCCCCATTAAAAGTTACCCTAAACCCTTTGTTTACATCAGTTATCAAACATATAACCGATTGAGGCTCCATTCTCAAGGATGTACAGGTGTAAATTGCCTTCTTTTTGCTACGGCACCGTCGCTTTCACCTATTTTCAAATTGCATGCAATTAATAGCCGGTTACTCGTTAAGTACTGAACGAAGCTACTCAAAATTTAAACTCGATGTGCAGGACATATATGATAAAATTTTGTGTGAAAATGAGCAAAATGCGTGACCATAAAATTTTTCATGGTGGACCCCCCCCGTCTCCAAACAATGTTTTCTCACAAATCCACGAAAAGCTGCAGCAGTTATAATTATTTTAACCATTAAAAGTTTTATCAGGTGGTTTAACGGCTACAACTTATAGTTGCAACTACATCTAGTTCAGTATTCGGTGTTCTTATTTTCATTTCTTTTCAATATAGTATTTAGTATTTTCTTTTAGTTAGGCACTACTGCGATACGGCAGTTCCACATAAGACCTATAACGCAAATCATAAACTAGTTTAAGAATAACGTAATTGCTTAAACTCGTGCTCATGACGCTTCTCTATTTGTCATGATTAACATTTAATATCTACAGCTACAAAGTCGTAGCCAAAATTCCTAATTACCTATCTAATTATATCAACTTACTACTTAACTAATTATGTATGTTCTGTAATTGTGTTTCTTGTTATGCCATAATAAGGTCCCAGCTAGGCTTGAATTAGTTAGGGGTGGGTCGAAATGAAATGGAAAAATTGAAAAAATAATGAATAAATATATTTCAAGAAATACATCCTACAGACATCCTACAACATACAAACAAATAATACAAATACATCCAGCATGTCAATAACCTAATGATCGAATGCGAAAGATTGTACAAGAGTATACTTAACGGAAGTATTTGTGTAGTTTCAAAAATATTTAATTTGATTTGATTCGTTTCAAAGCAATGTTTACACACACACACACACACACACACACACACACACACACACACACACACACACACACACACACACACACACACACACACACACACACACACACACACACACACACACACACACACACACACACACACACACACACACACACTCACACACGCACACACACTCACACACACACTCACAGACACACACACACACACTCACACACACACACACTCACACAATCACACACAAAAGCACACACACACACACTAACACACACAAACTCACACTATCTCACACACACACTCACACACACACTCACACACACACACACACACTCACACACACTCACACACACACACTCACACACACACACACACACACACACACACACACACACACACACACACACACACACACACACACACACACACACACACACACACACACACACACACACACACACACACACACACACTCACACACACACACACACACACTCACACACACACTCACACACACACACTCACACACACACTCAAACACACACACTCACACACACTCACACACACACTCACACACACTCACACACACACTCACACACACATATATATATATACACACACACACACACGCACACACACACACTCACACACACATACTCACACACACACACACTCACACACACACATATATATATATATATACACACGCACACACGCACACACACACACTCTCACACACACACTCACACACACACACACACTCACACACACATTTCAAGTAGCTTTAATCACTTATGCTATAGGTAAGCAAAATTTGCTACAGTTTATAATTTTGCATTTTGCAGCTTTGACTGATCTCATTAAGCTGAATTCTAACTGTGCAAAAGCACTAACCCCAGTTCAAAATGGAACTATGGAACGATAGCATGTTAGTCAATGAGACCGTGTTGCTATATAACTGGCAACATGGTTTAAGTTTCGGCTTAATTCTGTGCCTAGGATTAGTTGGAACACTGAGCACCTTGCTGTTTATCCGAGCTGTTGTGAACAGCAGCGAATACAGCAGTAATACGTATTTCATTATCGCCATATGCCATACTGCTGCAGACTTACACTGCCTTATTGTTATGTCTTTTTATGCAGCTCCTAGTACGTTGCTTCAATATCACACCAGCGGTACTTGGGCCGACACCATGGCTGGATTTATCCTGAATCTTGGTTGGTTCTCATCCTTGCCGATGATATGCATGTTGGCCTTGAATCGATATATACGGCTTTGTCGATCTGCCTATTATGATTTTCTTTATTCTCGAGGACAAACCATCAAATTAATCTTTGGTTGTTGGATGTTTGGTCTCTTCTATTCACTGCCTTCATTACATCCGTGTTGTCACCTCGTTTATTATTCCAGCCGTTTTCAGTGGGCTTGGACGATTGAGAGTACTCTGGGCAAAGTAATGGCAGAAGGAGAAATCTGTATGGTTATCATGACCTTAGTTTTTGTCTACTCCGTCAATATACTGGTATTTCGCCACTACATGGTTCTGCACAGGCAAATTTCTCCGAGTAAAGGTATTACTAAATTTTTTTAATTTAAGGCTACAGTTTGTGTTTTATCTTTCACTTAAAATAAAATGCATTCGGTTTTTTGGAATAACTAATAAAGAGCAGAAAAAGCATGAACTTGTTCCTTTAAAGACGTCTATCCGAAGGAATGTGCAATTATATGTGTCATACACCTAATTTTGGAAGACCGCTAAAGATACAACTTCTGATATTCAGCTAAAAAACACAGCCTCAGCTCTTATGGATGGATCAACAATTTTGCAAATGGAAAATTTTACCTCGAATTCTTGCTGTTTTTCCCTTGGTGCCACACCCCAGATGCTTTCGCGAGGAGGGGTAACGCCAGACCAAATTTTTCTCAGGGTCCACGGTCTGGCGTTGAATAATTGCATAATGCAACTACCCGAGGCGAAAGCAAGGCTACTGCCGGAGCAGAAGTGACTTCGCTGCTTTCACCGCATCGAAACACCCGGTGGCTCCATCCACAAGGGTTTCCCCTCATGGACGGCCAACTCCTTGAAAATCTCGGATAAGTACAATGTACAATCAGGGGGGGGGGTAGTATCTGGTACTGCTGTTGTACCACTCCTAGTATTCATAATCGGTTGACTGGTACCAGCTGGCACCAGAAAACTTTGGCTTTATGAAACGTAGTCAAAAGATATTCGGAGTTTTCAGGAAAGAGGATCTTTAGGATCCCAAGTTTCGTGTTTGCGGCCGGCATTTTGAAGAGGGTACCTTCTCCCCTCCGGACGGCCTGGTGACTGAGTAATATTCAGTGTAGCTGTTCTTCTAACCACTTTACAATATATTTTAAATAAATAAAATATTTTAATTACGGATGTTTTAGCAATCACAACAGACACAGAGGTACCTTTTTCACCCTCCATGCCTGTTGTTTTAATGGTAAATGTATGGTTTTATTGATCAATTATGGTAACTTAGCTTAGGATGTTATCCTGGCATCTATCCTTAGCTAGCTTAGTGGCCGCTCACTGTCTGGTTGTAATTAGTTATGTCCATCCATTCCTATAGTCATTCCATACGTAAATCAGGCAAAATTAGGTCTTCCCGTCAGCATATCTACAGAAGTCTTTGTCTTTCA
>JASAND010003939.1:0-87391 GCA_030248195.1 Trissonchulus latispiculum
GCAGGATGGGGGATGGTGTGGTGTTGGATTCCATATCTGACCAGGGTGGCTACACCGCCTCCGATTTTGCCTCTCTGGGCATTCGGGTTCTTCTTCACCGTACGGTCCGCTCTATATGTGGAGTAGCCTTTGATAGTGAAAGGCTTAGCCTGCTGCAGATGAGTTTCTTGGAGCACCAGAACGACCACCTTTTTGCTGTGAAGCAATTTCTCCAGTTCAGCCTTTTTGCTGACACTGAGCCCATTTGAGTTCCATTGCAGTATCCGTAAGGGTCGAGCGGACAGTTTGATTTTGGGGTGTCGTTGGCGAGGGATAGGCGGTGGGCTACGACGGCCAGTGGTGGCCGCAGCAGCCAGTAGCAGCTGCAGGTGCAGCGAAAGCAGGGGCGGCAGTGGGAGGAGTGGATGGGGAGCCAACGGCAGGGGTACCTTGGAGGGGACTAGTTGGAGTGGGAGGTGGTCGGTGGAACAGGCGTACCCTGGAGGGTACTGGGTGGAGAGGGAGGACAATTTAAACAGGACCATCCATTGGAGTTGCAGCCAGTAACTGCCTGACCGTAAAGCCCAGACAGACTCTGTGTGACCATTTTCCACATTTCGCGCACGCTATTGAGTAGTCCTTCCTGTTTACATTTACACCACAGGACCCGCAGGGATAAGTAGTAGCAGGGCCAAAATCTACACGCCATCTTCATTTACATAAGTGCCGAAAGAAGTGGGTGTGGGATTTTAAAAATGGTTGTCAAAAAAGTTGATTTGGAAGGAGGGATTAAACAAAAAATTTCGAGGGGGGTCGGCGAAAAATCAGTTTTTCGCTAAAAAACTGAAACATTTTCTTAGTTTTTCAGCTATTTTAAACGATTTTTCTGGTAATTAAGCGAATTTTTAGCAATCTTTCGCCAGTTTAAAAAATTTTTAATTTTTGGATAAAAAATTTGCAAAAATTCAGGTGGGGTTGAAAATTTTTAGGGGGGAGGGTCGGTGATCCCACCCCTCCATTTGGGGAGGGCTCAACTAACATACCTATGCCCCCGCCCACGCAAGGAAAGCCGATTGGAGGAGGGTAAGTGAGAAGGTCAGAGGGGGTAAAGGTGCTAGAAATTTCTTGGGGGAAGTCGAGTACCTCCCCCTTTGAAGTCGGCCGATCCTCCCCAGCCATTTTCTCAAACCCTCCCTCCCCAGAAATTTTTGAGGGGGACGCCCCCCCTGCGGGGGGGCGGTTGTCGGCCAAAAATATTATAAAAAGTCGGTATTTTTAGGGTAAATTTTACAAAATTTTTCAACGTTGTTAACTGTATTATGGGCTTTCTGATCTGACTCATTATTGACCTTATTTTGGACTTGGAAACATGTTGGCAATCAAGTTTTCGAGTTTAAAAACAATGTCTAATGTCAAAATTACTTCATAGTTGAATGTTCATTACTTCATTGGCATTGGAAACGGCTGAAAATGTGATTTTTGGGAGGTTTGCTTAGAGGGAGGTTTGGGGCTGGGGCGGCTCTCCAGAGGGGCCCCCAAAAAAGCGCTGGGGGGTGGAGCCAGGTGTAATTGGGGGGGTAACCCCCCAGCCATTTTTCCAAGCCCTCCCCCAAAAACTTTTTGGGGGCCCCCGGCCCCCCCCCCCAAACTGGGTGTGGGGGGGGGGGGGGTAATCGGCCGAAAATTGGGCACTTTAGGGTAAGTTTTGCAAAAGTTTTCAAAAAAGTCCAAATTTTTGGTTTAACGTGTTTATTATTGAGAGAAATATGTTAAATATCAGCAACCCAGAAAGGTTGAAATCAGCGTAATAATCTACTCTCAACGTCCGTGGATGTGGCTTAGTGGTAGAGCGTTCTAAACCAAAGCTCGGCGGTTCGATCCTCGCCCTGGACACTTTTCTTCACATCTTTCAGATCCTGATTTCAACCTTTCACATTTGGCGACCGTGACAGGACCTTACCGCTCTGAGGAGATGAAGTCGTTTGTGATGCCTGGGAATTGTGGAATTGCAGGTCCTTGAGATAACTGGTTTGGTATATGGTGGTCCTCGTGGTGCTAAGGGTTAATATAATGGTTAATGGTTCTTGTGTGATTTGATATAAAGGCTCCCGGCTTTGAAGAAGAATGAAGTATAATATAGCCTCAGGTTTAGGAGGCAGCCGGGGAGCCGCCCTTAGACCACATGGTGCTTGGATTTGAGGACCCGACCTGCAATTCTTGGAAATTCGAGGCCGAATTTCAATTAGCAAGGGAGTATGTTAAATATCAGCAACTTCGAAAGGTTGAAATCAGTGCCATAAACCATTCTCAACGTCCGGGGATGTGGCTTAGTGGTAGAGCGTTCTACTCTTAAACCAAAGCTCGGCCGTTCGATCTTCGCCCTGGACACTTTTCTTCACATCTTTCAGATCCTGATTTCAACCTTTCAAAAATATGTATCATAGGGGTCGCGGTAGCGACCCCTATAATATGAGTGCTTACTGCTTAAGATCAAATGACAGTGTAAAACAAGGCTGCGCAGGAGCTGCGCAGATTCCTGCGCAGATTATGCGCAGATTATGTGCGCAAAAAATTGTACGTGTCGAGTTTAGTATGTGTGCGAAGTTTCATCCCCGTACCACTTTCCGTTAAAAAGTTGCCCCAAAAATCGCTTACGAGAGTGATGTTTTTTTTCCGGTTTCTCTGATTTGATGTCTCATAAGGGGGTTTTGTAGGCATAATAACTAGAGATAGAAAAATTTTTGCCAATGAAAACCATATATATTCTTGGAGTACGCAACAAAAATAAGCCGATAGGCTAGTTTTTATGCTTCCCGGGGGTAGAAAAAAGTTTTGGCTGGGGTCCAAAGTCGGTCAAAACGCTAAAATGACCCAAAAGTATGCTTAACAGCCGTAATAAGTCAGATTGCGCTATATATTGGGCTAAACTAATTACTTGGCGTAATGCTAGACATGTTGGGGTTGTAAAATCTTGAATTCCTTTTCCGATAAGTTGCACGATTTTTGGGTACTGGCCGGTCAAAGTTGGTGAATTTTGGGTCCGACTTTGAACTTAGTTTTTTCGCTTATTTTGTAAGATAGACTTCTCAAATCTTGCATATAAAGGTTTTCGGGAGCGGAGAATCCATTCCCGCCATCAGTTTTGCTGCGCGAATCACCCGATTTGCTGGGCTGGTTCCACTTGACCGTCTGAGGGGTCAGGTCGGAAACCGATTCCTGGAGGTCCATAGTAGGCTTTACTTGGCCTCTCCAAACTTTGTCTATAGGGGTTTTCTGGTGCGCCCAGCTCATTCCCGGTGTCCGTTTTGCCGTCCGACCTACCCATCTTGCTGGGCTGGTTCCACCTTGCCGTCTGGAGGGTCCGGTCAGTACCGACTTCCGGGAACATCATATAGGACTGTACTTAGCCTTTCAAAACTTTGTCCATAGGGGTTTTCTGGTGCGCCCAGCTCATTCCTGGTGTCCGTTTTGCCGTCCGACCTACCCATCTTGCTGGGGTGGTTCCACTTCGCCGTCTGGACGGTCCGGTCAGTACCGACTTCCGGGAACATCATATAGAACTGTACTTAGCCTCTCAAAACTTTGTCCATAGGGGTTTTCTGGTGCGCCCAGCTCATTCCCGGTGTCCGTTTTGCCGTCCGACCCACCCATTTTGCTGAGCTGGTTCCACTTTGCCGTTTGAAGGGTCAAACGGGTAGGGGGGTCAAGTGGTCAAAAATAAAATTTTTCAAAAGCGGTCAAATTTGGTATCAAATGACAGCCCTAAGTGAGCTGAGCAACTTTCGTCATAGAAGCGTATGCTCAAAGTGGCTGTAGAGGGCTGTGGTGGGGTGGGGTGGGGACTTAGGCGATTTTCGGTCAAAAATGAAATTTTTCAAAAGTGGTCAAATTTGGTACCAAATGAAAGCCCTGAGCGAGCTGAGCAACTTTTGTCATAGAACTGCATGCTCAAAGTGGTCATGGTGGTCAAAGTGGTCATTCAAAAATGGAATTTTTCAAAGGCATTTTTATGCATGTATATGTAAGCTTATGTAAAGGACTTGAAGACAAGATACCAATGGAGCATGTAAAAGAACTGAAGACAAGATAACAAAAATGCTCCTTCGTCGCATGTAAAATACATATGAGTGGAGTGGGGTTGTAAAAGAATGAAGACAAGCTGCAACCGCGAACCATATGAGCCTGCCCTATAACGAGGCTCATATTGGCGTACCTAACATCAATCTGTACCAGAGTTTTTACCTTTCTATTTATCTGTACAGTACACATTATATATGTAAATACATCCTGCAAAGTTACCTAATGGTCTCACCAGTGCCTATCACATGCACATGTCATGTGTTATTTCTAATCCTGCTTGGTTCGTTTGCGTAAATATAATATTTATAAAAATACATTATTTAATAGGATCTGGAAATAAGTCTGTTTCGAGTATACAGCCGTTTTACTTAGTGTTTAAAGTTTAATTGGCACTGCACTTGATTTTCTGAACAACCACGTAACAGCTTTTTTCAAGTTGGTTAAATTGCGTAAAGTTTAAATACAGTTGATCATAAGTGCATGTAATGATCATAATTGTAATTTGTCGTCAAAGTATCATTATCATCACAACGCCAATATGAGCCTCGTTATAGGGCAGGCTCATATGGTTCGCGGTTGCAGCTTGTCTTCATTCTTTTACAACCCCACTCCACTCATATGTATTTTACAGGGTGGATCTTGTCTTCTGCTATTATACAACCTGCCTCCTGGAGACTCATATGTATTTTACATGCGACGAAGGAGCATTTTTGTTATCTTGTATATATACGTACGCTTCTAACGGTTTTATGGACTTCTAAACTCAATATTGACCTTATTCTGGACTCAGAAACATGTTGCCAATCTAGTTTTCGAGTTTAAATACACTGCCTATTGTTAAAATTATTTAATGACTTCATGTTTTTCGACATTAGCAATGGCTGAAAATGCGATTTTTAGCATAAAAATTGAAAAAATTTTGGGGTAGGTTTGGGAGGTCGTGGGGGGGGGGGGTTGGGGGGTCTAAAAAGGGGCCCCCAAAATTGCGGGGGAGGGAACCCCCCACCCCAAATCCCCGTTACACCTATGGGGAGACCTCCCCACCGCTACCATCACTGAGCTCCAAGAATATATACTTCACCGCTACCGTCACTGAGCTCTCAGAATACTACAAACAGTGGCGGATCCAGGATTTTGTAAAGGGAAGGGCCCCAGCTCAAAGGGTTCAGGATTGCGAATATACGTATGCTAACCCTGAGATCTTTAAACGTCTTTCGACAGTGTACAGAGATAGTTCTAAGTTGTGATTCCTGATTCTAGAACTACTGCAACTAATTCAACGTTCTAAAACTGTTGAGATGAATAAAACCAATTCTGTCTGCCCAGTCTTTGGCAATTCACGTTCAGATTAAATTCGTCGGTTTGCGCGGTTTAAAACTGTTTTGGCGAAAAGAATTTTGTCAAACGTGCCAAACGAGCTCCACGCCGAAGGCGTGCGCGGATGGCCGCGCGCATAGGTGTGTTAGAGGGGGGTGGGGGGACCCCCCCAAAATGACAAATTTTCGCGAACCCCCCCGATTTTCAGATTTTTGGTACCCCCACCAGAGAATTGGCCCAAAGGTGGTCAAAAATTTTGTATTTTTTGTATTATTTTGTATTTAAAATTTTAAAATTTTAATTTTAAATTTATTTAAATCAGCAGAAATTTGGTATGGGTACGTTTTCGACCACGCTGAGCTCAGATATCGCAAAATTTTTCGATTTCGCGAAATTCGATTTTTTCGATTCGTAAAATTTTTTGTCTTCGATTTTGCTGAAAAGTTGTATTCAGGGGTTTTCGATGACGCAGAATACGAATCTGGAGTCCGTTTTTCGATTCAACTTTTCGTTAGCTCAGAATAAGCTAGAGTTTTAAGCTAAGATGTAAGCTTATACTGAGCTAACGAAAAACTGAATCGAAAAACGAACTTCAGATTCGTGTTCTGCGACCCCGAAAACCCCTAAATACAACTTTTCAGCAAAATCGAAGACAAAAATTTTTCGGTTTCCCTTGGTCCCTACTTACGAATCAAAACAATCGAATTCGCGAAATTAAAAAATTTTGCGATATTTGAACTCAGCGTGGTTGAAAACGCAACCAAATTTCAGCTCATTTGGTCAATTTTTGCGGAATTTGGGCCTGTGGAGGTTATCCTGAAAAGATCCCGTAAAACATGTAGTTTGCAACACTATGTTCGCTCTAAAAATTGGTTGCATATGCATACTCGCTTGTGGAAAGTAGGCTTATGCTTCTTCCTATTGTTGCTTGTATGTTTTAGGTAACTTTAGTTTTGGGACTGGGACATACATGAGACATCTGAAGAAGTTCCATGCTGACTGTGTTGACGAACGCTCTGGCTCAGTCGTATCTGGAACCGCATCTATTGGTTCAACTAGTGAAACAATATCCAGTTTCTTCTCCCCTCCCAAACGGTTGTCCCGATTTGAATTGGCAGCAAACGATGCCAGGGCCGCACAGTTCATAATAAATCTTATGCTTCCACTGAAAGTGATCGAGAATGGGTATTTTCATGTAAGTGCTTTAATCTAGTATGGTTTTAAAATTGTTTCTTGAAGAGTACAGTATTTGGAGTCTAGTTGGAACTAAGTGCGTTGAAGATTACCTGCGCGAAGCTAAAGACTGTGGGTTCGAGCCTCGCTAAGTGCCCAATTTTCTTCGATTGCTTAGTGGTGTTCAACTTTCTTTCACACTGGACTTAATGAATGCAACTGTAGAGTTACACTAATAAAGCGTTTTAAATTGGGATTTGGTTCACCTTGTTTAGGAACTGTTTAGTGGTGGGTATAAGCCTATGAGCAGGAAAGTGTTCACCCAGAAATTGATTCCTGCTCTGTACGAGGACACAGTTGTTCAGTTGAGGGAGTCAATTCACTTGAAAGCTGATTTGCCGAATTTCGGCATTTCTGGCGGAGCCACTGTTGACGGATGGGCTGATCCATATTGCGGACTTGAGTACTGTGCAGTCACGGTTCAGTTTGTAACTCCTGGATACACTATGGAACGCGCTGTTCTTGGAGTTCTGGTAAACAGCCATAACTAAGACTTAAGCTTTACTTTCTGAAACCGGATCTTGATGCTTGGTGTCCTTTTCTGGAAGAAGTACGCATCACAGTTTCCTGGGCTCAGCGTACTGGCCAGAAGATATCTAGCGGCTCCTGCGTCAAACGTGGGAAGCGAGTCAACATTTTCTTTTACGGTCCGACATCTCACTCCTCAGCGGAGTCGTCTGGAGCCTCCTACCCTTAACCAGCTGGTATTTCTAAAGCTGTAAGTGAATTTAGATGTTTTTAAAGCTGTACCTAATTTGTTTAAAATTTCTTGAAGTGTGAGCTGTAGTAGTGTGCAGAGGTTAGGAATTGAGATATTGAGATTTGAAAATTGAGACATTGGAATTTCCTGTGCTTGAATTTTGAAATGTATTCTTTTATAATTTGGTGTAGCTTTGACAAATTTTCACAACTTTTAATTGCATTGTCCTTGTTTTGAAGGAATTGGAAATACGTCAGAGCCGCTCTTGTTTGCGAGCGTGTGCGCGCCTCACTCCAACAAGAAAGGCGTCGTCGAGTACGTAACCGGACGCCTGCTGAGCCCAGTACTGAAGAAATCTTGGCAGATTCGGATGAATCAGATATCGATAGCGATGATGGTGGCGACGGTGAGATGGGTGATCCTGAACTGATAAATTCTGACGGTAAAGTCCTAACCCGCTCATCGTTTTATTTGACATTGCTTTTTGTAATATTAAATCTGTAGATGTTGACGAATTATATTGCAAACTTTGCTTTATTTAATGGGCATTGTATTCCTTGGGTGTGTGCGTCGTCTCCGACCTTCCAGTTCTAATTCTTATTCTAGTTAGCTTATTAATCTTTTCCGTTATGTGTATTTATGTATAGCTTACTTATTTTTATTGTTTATTGTTCCAGATGACCAGGGAGAATCTGACAATGGCGAGACTGCAGCACTGCCATGTTCAGAATACTATGGCTACGGTTTGGACGAAGAGGACAGTGAATGAAAGAAGAGAAGATGCAGAAACTTTTTAAAAACTGATTCGTTTTTTGATTCGTTTTTTCTGATTTTGTATCTGATATGGTAAAAATGCCTGTTTGGGTTGAATTTTAGGTCAGGTAGGGCTTGACTAAATGGAACAAATGGAGCAGTTTGCTTGATGTAGGATGCTTGTTAGTAGGATGATGGTGCTGCGGGACTTAAGTTAGGATGGTGCTTAGGGTGGGTAATTTTGTGTCAAGTATCAGTTTTTTCTGCCAGCTTAACGATGAGGGTTTAGGTAGTGTAGGTTGTGCGTATGGACATTAGTTGATTGTGAGCTGGTATACTTTTGGCATGACGATGTTAGGAGGGGTGCTCGTACAGTTCTGCCCGGTTTGGCCGTGAATTGATTTGGGAGATTGGACACTGTGGCTGCTTGGATTGGCAGGACTTCAATAGGTTTCTGGCTGCTCAGGCCGTGAATCGGTTCGGGCTGGTCGGGCCGCGAATCGGTTCGGGCCGCTCGGGCTGGTCGGGCCCTGAATCGGTTCGGGCCGTTCGGGCCGCTCGGGCTGCTCGGGCCGTGAATCGGTTCGGGCCGCTCGGGCCTTGACTCGGGCCTCGGGCTTCGGGCCGGGCTCGGGCTGGCCCGGGCCCGAACCGAGGCCGAACCGAAGACACAGTTCGGCCCGAGCCCGAGCCCGGCCCGAGAAATTTCTTACCGGCACAACCCTACTTGTGTCCACGAAAACGCGTTGTACTGGTGCACTGATGGTAGGGACAACATTGACAAAAATGTCTTTCCAGGAACCATCCAACAGGCGTAACCTCAGCTTCACCAATGGAGTTCTCAACGTTTTGCTTTGATCCGTGCCAAAGGTGCATACATTCACAGACTGCTGGGTAATCGGCTTCAGCTTCAATTTCTGCTGGACCCGTGATGCCACATAAGATCTTTGACTTCCGGTATCCAGGAATAAGCGAGCCTTCATTGTTCCATGTTGACCCAGCACTTCTACTGTTGCTGTTTGCATGACTACCTTCTGTTCAGCCGACAGCGTGGCGGGTTGTGACGGATCAGATAATTCGCTTTTTTTGGGGGGGGGGGAAGGGTGTTTATGGGGGGCCCCCACCCCATTAGAATAAGCCCAGATATATATAGTCATAGGTGTAAGGTGGGGGGGGGGTAGCCCCCCCAAGCCTTTTTTGAACCCTCCCCCAAAACTTTTTGGGGGGGGACGCCCCCCCCCCCCAACTGGGGGGGGGGGGGGGTAGTCGCGCCGAAGGCGCGAAAAATGGCCTAAAATTGGGTATTTTTAGGGTAAATTTTGAAAAAATTTTCAAAAATGTCCAAATTTTTGGCTTAAACTGTTTATTATTATGAGAAATACACGTTTTTAACTGTATTATGGATCTTATGACTCAATATTGTCCTTATTTTGGACTTGGAAACATGTTGGCAATCAAGTTTTTGAGTTTAAAACCACTGTCTAATGTTAAAATTACTTTATGGTTAGATGTTTTTTATCATTAGAAACGGCTGAAAATGCAATTTTTGGCATAAAAAATGAAAAATTTTTTTGGGGGAGGGTTGCCCCCCAGAAAATGTTGGGGGGGGAGCCTCCCCCACCCCAAATCTCCGTTACACCTATGTATATAGTCAGAGGGGGGGGGAAGACATCACCGGCAAAGTGGGGGAAAACGATAAGCTTATGTCAACTTACTGGTATATAATAGTTACACGAATTCTTTTGTGCATGAAAGGGCTAGTATGGGGTAAAGGGCTAGGATGTGCTCTATATATAACGTGGGCTAGTCGGATTTTCGCTAGATCACACGGTTGAAAAAAAAGGACCATCTTTCCCCCCTGTGTTTTTTATTTGCTCAAAAAAGTGCGCAATGTCACACTTTTCCCTGAATTTAGCAAAAAATGTTGGGCTTGTGCGCTCTCTGCGCACTTTCTTCCAGACACAGAAAAATTAGATTGCTAAACTTGATCATAGAAAAGTCACCAAAATTGGCTGTGGATTTTTGAAGAATTATTGCAGCATCTGGGGGCTCCGGTTCCTAGACCTCCGTTGCGCAGTTTGTGGGTTTATGTTCCCATTTAGGCCATTTACATAGTTTTTAGTATCTTTTGTGTAAGCAGCGTTTTTTTCAAAATCGGATTTCATCAAATTTTCGTCATTTTTATTTTCTGAGCGTCATTTTTATTTGTCCAACGTCAAAAATAAAGTTTTGCAGAAATGCAGTTTTGTTATGATTTTAGGCTATATATATTCGTAATTTTGGATGAATTTTTACCTTGTTGGCGTGTGTTGCTTCATATTTAGCATTGTCTCGCGAATATATTCTAACTTACGTACTCATATAATACATATATATATATATATATCTCTGGTGTCTATGTATCATGTCTTTGAGCATAAACAATGACGAGAACAACTCGACACAATGTGGGGGTTCGGGGGCGGAGCCCCCCAGACGTTGAAGAAATTTTTTGCTTTTTAGATGAAATCGTCCTTTAAATCTTTAATTCTTTTCATTTTGCAGAAACAAGAAAATTTTTTAAAGTTTACCCTTTTTAAAGTTTAAAATAAGAATTTTTTGCTAAACTCGCACGCATAGGTGTGTTAGGGGGGGGGGGTGGGGGGTACCCCTCCCCCCAAATGGAGGGGTCGCAGCGCAGACCCTCCCCCCTAAAAAATTTTTTCTACCCCTCCCCCAAATCGGCCTTCGGCCGACCCCCCCCCCTAAAAATTTTCAACCCCCTACCTGAGTTTTTGCAAGTCTTTAGCCAAAAATTCGAAAATTTTCAAAAAACCAGCGAAAAATTGCTAAAATTCGCCTTATTACCTTAAAAATTGCTAAAAGTTGCTGAAAATTGAGAAAAATTTTCAGTTTTTCAGCGAAAAACCCATTTTTCCGCCGACCCCCCCCTCGAAAATTTTTCTTACCCCTCCCCCAAATCGGCATTTTCTCGACCCCCCCTCCCCCTTTTTTGCCAAACCCCCACCCTACTTTTTTTCAAACCCCCACCCCCACTTTTTTCGCCAGCCACACCTATGCTCGCACGACATTTTAAGCTTTTTCTATCCAAAAATTTGGTAAAAACGTTGGAAATATACGCGCTCACGAAATTTTGTTGACATGCTTTTTTCTGTTTTTTCCTGTTTGCTTTTACTTATCTTCAAATCGCAACGACAGAGCTGCCCTCCAGATCCATCCCTAGTAGTTTAACATTTATGCAATAAACGTTCTTAAACATCCTATCCTGGTGCATACGTATATATAAGCTCTCATTCCATTCTAGCTGAGATAATCCGAAGAGAAAGTTTGAAAGAAAATATTCAGCGAAATTGGTATGAGAAACTTGAAGTATGTAGCATAAAGACTCGTAGCCTGTGGCTTTGTATATATATATATATATATATATATATAATAGATATTAGAGATGCACCGGGGCCGCCACTACCGGGGCCGGGGCCACCTTGGCCCCGGTACCGGGCCGGGGCCTAGAAATTGGGGGTCCAAATCGAAAATTTTCAAAAATTTTCTTGAAAATTCAAATTTTGCAATAATTTTTGATATACAAACGTTACTAATCGTTGTTTTCGTTCATATCAGCGGGAAAACAAACGATTTGTAACACTTTTTGACTGTCGAAAATTCAAAATTTTGGTCAAAGAATGTCAAAAATTTACAAAATTTTGCTAATTTTTGGCCCCGGTCGGTACCGGGGCCTGACTACCGGGGCCGGGGCCAGGCCCCGGTGCATCCCTAATAGATATACTGATTGACTGTTCAAACATACTGTTTTCATACTGTTTGCAACAATACTGTTTCGCATACTTGTTGAAGAATTAGAAGCTTTTGGAATACGTGGGAAGGTGCTAGCTTGGATAAAGGCTTTTTTGACGAACAGATTTCAAAGAGTAAAATTGGGTACAACTAAGTCTAATTGGGCTGCGGTTAGCAGTGGTGTACCACAAGGATCTGTTCTTGGGCCTTTTTTGTTTCTTATTTATATCAATGATCTGCCGGAAAATATTCTAGCTGAAACTCGTTTGTTTGCAGATGATGCAAAAATCTCCAAAATTGTAAATTCGGTTGAAGATGCAAATTTGTTACAATTAGACTTTAATTCTTTAGAGGCGTGGACACGCCAATGGCATATGAATGTAACTGTATCAAAGTGCTTTGTTATGCATATTGGATATCAAAATCTAAATTATGACTATGTTCTAGATGGTCAAAGTATTAGTGAAGCAGACGCAGTACGTGATCTTGGTATAAATATGTGCCAGGATTTAAATTTTTCAAAGCATATTAGTCAAATTAAAGCAAAAGCAAATCAGCGGGTAGCTATAATCTTTCGAAGTTTTAATAGTAGGAATATTCAGTTAATGGTTAAGCTTTTTAAAACGTATGTCAGGCCCAGTGGCGCAGCCAGAACTCTGTGACGGGGCATGCGGACCAGAGTTTACGAAAATCGGGTCTGAGTTCTCCAAAATGTTTTTGCTGGGTTTTTATTTCCTACTGGATGGAGGGGGGAGGCATAAACGGCCTAGGGACCACATAGGTGATTCTGATCATCCTTGGGTCCGGAGGATCCGGACCGGGTTCAGCGTCTGCCAGAAGCAGCGGAGGCAGCTAAAAACATTTGCGCAATGGTTTTTGGAGGCGCTGAGCTCGAATATGGCATTAGTTTTGTCCTAGTGGTTGCCCCGGAGGCTTTTTACAAAACGTTGATAGTGATTTATCTTTTGAGAATTTGTTACTCAGTACCAGCAAAGATGTTAATTTTGGTCCGGAGTTGTTCGAGGGTCTGATATTGGGTGAGTCTACTATATATTTTGGGCACTCGGAGGAGTTGGGCCAGTGGCGCACCCAGAGTTTTCTGACAGGGGGTGGCGGCACCAAAGTCGAAAGTCGTTTTTAATTTAAGTATTTCTACACCTGTTTTACATGCTTTGAGAACAAACATGTATGTATATAGTAGTTGGCTTCATAGATTAAGGTAGTCAAATAGAATTAATCATTCTTAGAAATGTGAAGGCAGGGGGTCTGGGAGGCGCAGCCCCCCAGAAGTTGGACATAAAAGCATTTTTTACCACTTTTTGCTGTTTCAAAGGACCGCGGACTTTCGAAACCTGACAGGGGGCGCCCCTCCAGAACCCTTGGGTGCCCCCCTCAGTTATGCCTCCGCAACAAACTTATTGAATTTTTGGGTGATTGTTTTTGTGAGCATAGCTATAAATCATCAATGTTACACTGTATGCTACTCGGCGGGCGACAGAAATATATATTTAACGACAAGTTCGCAAACTCAGGATTCCTATTCGCAAACTCAGGATTTTAAACAAAATTTTCACTATTTCAGCCTAAAAAACCACTTAAAGTTAGTCATTTTTAGCGAGCAATTTTTATACAAAAATCACTAATTTCGAAAAAACATTCCAAAAATAGGCCCCCTTTTTGCGTGAGTCCCCATGCAGCAACCCATAAAAATTCCAAGGAATACGCTAGTTGTTTTTGTGGTAGCTTTTGCATAAAATTTGCTTCCAGTTAGAGCTGAAATCTAGCTGCGTCAGGACAAATTTCATTTTGCGTCACGCCAAAAAGTTTACGTTATGACACAGCCCCTGACGCAAAAAAATTTGCTTAGGAATAAAGCCGAAAACTGTGCTTGAATAAATTTAGATACATCTTCACTGTTGACTTTAGAAGTAGGGTTGCTTGAACAGACTCTCACCAATATTCTAGTACTTTCAAAGGACAAACAGATTTAATTAGCAGCGAAGTCAAGAAATTTTTGCATCTAGTTTGATTTCCTTTCGTCGGGTTAATTTTTCTTAATTCCGAATCCTGACGGGGCATGCGGCCGCATGCCCCGCATGCCCCCTGGCTGCGCCCCTGGTCAGGCCAATGTTAGAGTATTGCACACCGATTTGGTCTCCTCACTTGCTAAAAGATATTGATGCCATCGGAAACGTGCAGCGTTCATTTACTAGACGTCTGCATGGACTTGGTGGGTTAAGGTATAGGGAGAGGTTGGTCGGATGTGCTTTGCAGTCACTAGAAATGCGGCGTATTCTAAATGATCTGTATCTAATGCATAATATTGTGTACAATGCATTTGATTGTGCATTTGATAGTTGCTTTACGTATATATTCTCCAGACGCCGGGACGAGGAGGCAAAACTCTCTGGCTGTAATTCCAAAGATATAAAAAGTCTCGGACTGGTCATTCGTATTTCTATAGAATTTGCAATGTTTGGAATGATCTTCCTGAAAATATTGTTACTATTTCCTCTTTGGTAATTTTTAAGCAACGCTTATCTGACATTGAACCTCAGCTTCAGAAATTTATTCGGGGGGGGGGGTGCACTACAGGGACCTTAGTCCTTTGCATGCCACGGTAAATCCTGCATTGGTTTCTCGAGAAATATGTACTAATTATTTTTTATTAACTATGTTAGATACGTAATGTACATTCCCGTGGCCTACCAAACTCTGGCGTCACCGTAACTGTTTGTCTACTAACCCTGACATGATCTTGCCGCTTGCATGCACCAGCATTGTCATGTCAGATGTAGTACATTGTTGTATGTGGACGCGGCGTAATGGGCTGGGCAGCCGCGGGGTGAGTCACGTGGATGTAATAAAAAATTTATTTGTTTACTAACACCACGTGATTTGCTCGGGTTACCCCCCCCCCAAAAAAAAACATCGTCGAACCTTAACATCACTAAGACAATATATATATATATATAGCGGGGGTTTGGGGGCGGCAGCCCCCACA
The DNA here is from genome assembly GCA_030248195.1 of Trissonchulus latispiculum. Lineage (NCBI taxonomy): Eukaryota > Metazoa > Nematoda > Enoplea > Enoplida > Ironidae > Trissonchulus > Trissonchulus latispiculum. Next base: position 14,859 of record JASAND010003939.1, read on the forward strand.
ATTTGAGAATTTATTGAAAAATCACTGTTAAAACGTAATAGAAACTTTGCATTCTTGTTAAATTTGAGTGCTACTTCCACATTTTGGCTTGTTTATTCTGTCGTCATTTTTATTTTGGCGTCGTCAAAACTATTGTTCATTTCTGCAAACGACGCTATTTTTGACCAAAAAATACCTAGTGTGTAAGACAGATATATATAGTCTGAACATTCTGGAAACATCAGGCAAATGCTCATACATACGCACGAAGCAGCAATTTTAGCTAAATTATAGTATTTTTCGGCTATGTCCACTTTTTCTGCAAACTGCGCAAAAAATTTTGGGGCGGTGCGCAGAAGTGCGCAAAAGTGTTCGAGCAAAACAAAAACACTGTCCTCCCCACACTTTTTCCACTAGAGAGGGGAAAACAACGGTGTGTTTCCCCGAAAATTTAAGCAAAAATAACAACTAATTGTTTACTCATTAGTCATTTGAACTGTTATATATACCCCTCAATAGACATCCCGCTGCCGAAAAACGCCATATGACCTGTACCCGTGGAGGAGTGCTGGCAAATATTCCCAGGAGGGCAAATCATGGGGATAACAAGAAAATTAAGACCCATTAACAACATTTGTGTGTTATTATGAAATGTGAGCATTCCAGACAGTTTCATAAGAGTGGATCTGCAAAAGACTACACCTGAAATGGATGACCTCTGTGCACTTTTGTACGATTTTGCCACCCATCATAAGTAAAACACTCAATTTCTTGAAGGTTAATATATACTGGAAAAGGTGTATTTTATCATTTGCAAGTTAACACAGAAGACGATTAAATTACAGGAGAAAAGATTTTGTAGGCAAAAAATCTTAATTTCCTAGCAGTCTTGGTCCATTGCTAAGTTTGGCATGCCTGATGGATGATATTAAGCCTGACTACTGGAAACGAGTTTTTAGTAGTATATAGATATTGCATTTTATGCCTTTAAATTTTTATGCTGTTATATATGGTGATAAAGGAACGAAATTTGGTACCATCTTTTTTCCCCACCCCCATCTTTTTTTACCCCACCTGTGTGGCCTATATTGAGGCTACAACCGAATGCTGATTTTAGTGTTGGTATAGAAAGTACAGATCAAGCCCTACATGCTGGTATATAAACAGTCTGGCTAGCTACAGTCTGTAGCGAGTAATGACCTTATTTCGAAAATCGTTGTTTTTACCCCCCCCCCCCGACTATATTTTACATGCGACGCAGGATCATTTAATTTTGGTTCTTATGTAGGTATATATATATATGATTACTAATGTCTGGGAAATTACACTTCGTCGCCTTCACTAAGCAGTCTTTGCAATCATCTCAATTGCTTTTACCGTCTGGGCTTACCAGCTTTGACGCCCTTTGTGGTATGTTTTATTATACATAATTGTATATACGTACGTAGTGTAAACGCCTTACACCTAAAGTAGAAGAAAATTTGAAAAATATGATAGCAGTTTTCTGGCTTATTTGTAGGCCAAAATTTATGTGAGCTTCATGGAGGCCCCCATCGATGGGGGCATTGGGGGGGCATATTTTTGGATAGTTTCTTCGAAGTTTTATGCGTTTTTGTGTAAAACTGCTAAAATGACTGATTTTAAGTGGATTTAGGCTAAAAATAGTGGAGATTTTAGGGTAAAAATGACAACATTTTGCAATTTTTGGGGTTATGGGGGAGGTCGACATTTATAGGGGCATTTCATAGGGGGTCCTCGAATGGGGGGAGGTCACCGAATGGGGGCGCCCTCCCCCCCCTCCCCCCAGTAAAAAATAGCCAAGTATACACTTGGTACTCAATCTTAATTTATTCTGGTAATTCCATTTTGATTTAATTACATGTGTATGTATATCTTTTTCTGTGTTAAGCTTTTGACCAAACCAAGGTTGGCTTGTCATTAAAATGTCTGTATTTATACATTGTACTGCTTTCAGGAGGCGGCATACCTATAGGATCGATTGTGATTATTGGTATGTGCGTTTTATGCTACAGCGACCCAAGTTTTTGCGTGGTAATAGTCAGACATCTCCACATATTATACGTATATATATACAGCCTGCGAGATAGAGTTTTTAGAACTACTCCATGCGTTCAGCTGTCGCGGAGTAGATTCCCTATTTCGGCGCACAAAGCTGTTTTCGATCATTTTAGTCGCGGAGTGACTCCCTATTCGGCGCACAAAGCTGGTTTCTGTTATTTTAGTCGCTGAGCAGGGTTTTTTGAAAATCGGGACTGTGTCAAACTTGTGTCCAGCTAAGAAAAGTTGTGTCCAGAAAGTAAAATTTCGCGCAGCGCAAGTATATATAAGTGGTATTTAACGCGTTGTTTTAGTGTAGGAATAAAATTTGTTGTTATGCGAATAAATTATAATATATAGTTGTCTATAGTTCGGAGCACCACTAGCGATGCCAGAAAAATTTTCGCGGCGGAGGAATATCAAAGATTATTCGGGGGTCTGGGGGCGCAGCCCCCCCAGAAGCTAAGAGATTTTTCTATTTCGTGACTTTCGTGGAATTTTTACAGAGCATTCTTTGAAATTAAGCAATATCTATGAAATTAAACAATATCTAAGGCCCCCACGTGTTCACAGACCCAAATGTGGCAGAAGCTGGACAAACTACTACAAGCAGTTTTAATAGCTTTTAGCAGTTTGCAAGGGTCACCGATGACGTACTTTTCTTGTTGACGTCGCAAGCCACAGGAACAACGGGGTGTCTGGGGGGCGGAGCCCCCCAGAAGCCGAAGAATTTTTTGAAAACAAGCCTTCAAAGCAATTAATATTGGCTAAAGGTACCTTGAAATTTCAACTGCCAAATCGAATTAACTTCATGGGTTTGCTACGGAAAATTCGCCCTAGAGGTGGATTTTCTAAGAAACACGGTTTTTTTGCGTAAAATACTGCGTATTTACGCAGTCGAGCTTAAAAATACGCAGTCAAAAACAAAAATACGCACCGAAATACGCAGCCGAAAAATTCGGTAATAGGAATTTCTAGAGTGCTCTAAATTAATTTCTTGAGACAATTTGCCGTAGATTGGGCTCTGTCTTTTTCTGGGGGGCTTCCGCCCCCCAGACCCCACCGCATATCTCTTCGATTTTCCTTCCGTCTACAGTTGATTATACTTTCTGCCATGCCGTACTATTGTACCATGCGATGCTTTTCTTTCTGTTCGATTTGATATAGTATATATATAAATTAAAATCTTAAATATGTGTTCAATCAAGGGAACAGTAACTCTATTTGTCTAACCAAGTATTGGCTTAACTATTAAACAGTCCAAGACAAAGAAGTCAAAGTATTAAGAGCAAATTTACTCCGAAATTTAAAATTTTCTTCAACTTCTGGGGGGCTGCGCCCCCCAGACCCCCTGCGTATCTATTTTTCGGCACCTATTCATTCATACTCTTACACCACAGAGAGAGCACGCGAGTAAAACTCGAGCTACGATTCTTAACGTTGTTTAAAACTCTTAAAAACAGCAGTAATTCGACGCTAAATGCGTTTATGGCTTTTATAACGCTGAGAAGCTATTTTTGTAATTTTACGTAGTCGAAATTAAAAATACGCACTCGAAAACAAAAATACGCAAAATTTACGCAGGTCCGATTTTCAAAAAAAACCCTGCTAAGAAATTAAATAAATACTTAATACAAATAGTAATATTAAGCATAAGAGTACCTAGGTGATATATACGTTCGTACTAACGGAATGATAAACCAAGTTAAGATAGGTGGCTAGGGCCTAAAGGAGAACTAATGTATGGATAAGAGCGGGGGGTCTGGAAGCTGGAGCTTTTCTAAAGATATGGGTGCTCGGGAATTTCTGGACACTTCTCTATGAAAACTTTAGCTGTGTCTTGCTTGTGTCCAGCTAAAATTTTTTGTGTCCAGCTAAGAAAATTTGTGTCTGGACACGCTCCTGGACACAAAAAAACCGTGTCGCTGAGAAATGGCATTTTTCCGGTTCAGAGCAGAATCTGATTTGTAACTGTGCACCGTTTATTTTACATCTAAGTATTTCCCTATTCTATCAAGTTGGTTGCCCGTTGAGGGCATCCCCCACTCTTAGTTGTGTTTGAACTGTGTGATTTCTACTTATCATTTAGCGTTTTGTGTTTGCAACTTTTAGAAGAGTCCAGCGCGTGCAATACTGGTTTTCTCCTGTCCAAGTATTTTCTGGCTGAAGGCGTCGTTAGTGAGCAAAATCTTTTTGTTGGATCCACATTTGCCAACCAAGAAAATTTGGTTTCGGTAAGATTCCTAACATAATCTGCTGGGATATCATTCTATGGCGAAGAATTTTTGAAACTGCTTTCAAACATTCACTGAGAGCGCTATTTTTAAAAAAATTTTAGCCGTTGTTGGAAAGAAGTTATGTTCTAATCTTGTAATACTAACCTCTGAATTTTGCTTGTGCTGTATTCTAGCTATTAATAGAATTATAACAGTTAAGAATGTTGCCAGTCACACAACAACTGTACATCGGTTTTAGGTTGTGTTAGTAAAATGATTTCCTTCTCAACTTTTAGGGTTTTAGAGCTGAACTTAATATACTCGAATTTGAACAAAACGGTGAAAACTGTTTTATTTCATTATTGAGTCGATATGGCCGAGTGGTCTAAGGCACTGGTCAGAAGTTCCGATCTTACGGTCGGTGGTTGGATCCCCAAAAGCCACAACGTTTTCTCGACTCTAGCCAACCCAGCTATTTATCCTTAGCTGGTCGGTGAATGGGTACCACTACGGTGGGCAGGTAACAGGAGTCTGTCTAGAAGGGGCCGGCCCCCCCTTCCGCGGATGCAGTCATCATTTGTGGTGACACTCCTGGCTCTACGGCTGAGAATCCGGGGATGAGTGGCATGTCCTGTGGCAGGACGGAGATATCTCCTGGGGTAAACCTTTACTTATTTTTCATTTTACTTCAGTTGTTGCCGAAACCGCTGGAAACTGGTCCAGACCTTGATGGCGCCGGCGCCTCAGCCGGGAGTCCTGCAGCGGAACAGATGCCCATAGCATGGCGTTACAAAAATCTCAAACAGGCTAAAGTGGGTATGACAGTCTTTTACTGACTTGGCTTGACTTGACTGACAAAGTGTATGTGCCTATGGAAGCACTGGAGTTTTCTTCCACTGTTCACTTAGTCTTGTCACTCATTGCCCCCCCACCACCCACAACATTATTGGCTTCCCTCCACTCGCCTTGAGGTGTTCAAACAGCGAGGAATTTGTAGGATTTTGTTCGAAATTTTGAAGCAGTTTTCTGCTTCCCCGCAATTAAGATGTCATACAATCGTAGGTATGTGTTGTTGGTACTAAACCTTACTAAATGCTTTTCGTCTTAGTTGTTAACTCTGCCAGGCTAATTTTACTGTATGTTGGCGATTTTAAACCAGTTTAGGGCCCCCACTTGTAGCCTTCATCCCACGGCAGTTTTTGCACCTAAAAACTTCAGAAGCAATGGCCTTAGGCTCGCTAAGCTTTACCTAATGAAATGAAGCTGAGGAGATGGCGTCTTCGTTTTAGAGTGTAGCTTTCCTCTGGTTCAAGTGATTTGCATTTAGACCACGGTTTTTCGCATAAAATACTACGTATTTACGTAGTCGAGCTGAAAAATACGCAGTCAAAAACAAAAATACGCACCAAAATGCGCAGCCGAAAAATTCGGTACTAGGAATTTGTAGAGTGCTCTAAATTAATTTCTTGAGACAATTTACCGTAGTTTGGGCTCTGGCTTCTTCTGGGGGGCGAAATATTGACTTAACTATTAAACTGTTCAAGGCAAAGAATTCAAAGTTTTATGAGCAAATTTACTCCGAAATTTAAAATTTTCTTCAACTTCTGGGGGGGTGCGCCCCCGAGACCCCCTGCGTATCTATTTTTCGTCACCTATTCATTCATACTCTTACACCGCAGAGAGAGCGCGCAATTTAAACTGGAGCTAAGATTCTTAGCGTTGTTTAAAACTCTTAAAAACAGCATTAATTCGACGCTAAATGCGTTTATAGTTTTTATAACGTTGAGAAGCGGTTTTTGTAATTTTACGCAGTCGAAATTAAAAATACGGACTCGAAAACAAAAATATATACGCAAAATTGACGCAGGTCCGATTTTCAAAAAACCCTGATTTAGACTTGTTCCATCCTATTATTCTGTTGATCTGTATAACTTAGTATAGTATACGTACGTAGGCTAGATAGGAGATTTTTGTTGAGGTATACGACGTTTCTTGGAAGGGGCTTAGGGTTCAGCCAGCAGGAATGCGAAATTTCTTCTACAGAAGTCACAATGATAATTGGTTATCGGTTTAGGGGAGTGTTATGCGCGGAAGCTCTTTTTGTTCACCCAGACACTGAAATATAATTTTTTAGTCTTAAAATGTAAGTGTTTAGGGATAAAAATCTGAATAAAAAGGTAGTACACAGGAAACTGATTACAAACTCTTGAAAACTTTATCCTTTTATTTGAATTAATTGGCAATTGTTACGATTTTAGGGCGATTTTGAGGGAGAGTCGAGCAGCATGAGTCACAGCTTCGACCTGAGCAAGCCCATGGACCCGGCCTCGGTTGAGTCCTGTTCGATGGACTACTTCAATCCTTTGCTGCCTGAGTCTAGGCCTGCTCTAGAGGAGGCGTGAGTGCTCACGTCCTGAATACTGTTTTGTCTCTTTACTACCTACTGTGAACTTGCTTACTTCTTAGTAGTTTTGTTTGTTTAGTTGAATAATAATGATCATAATAATGTACGGCTCTTTCTATCATATGTGCAATTTACTTAACTGTATGCAGTTGTTGCTTAGAGCTTTTGCTGTTGTTTTTGTTTTTCCCGCTTTCTCGTTGAAATCGGTGCTGGGGAGTGTCTTGCGTTTTTTGCGCTGGAAATGTTGTGAAATTTGTCAAAATATTTTGTTAAATATGGATTTCTTTTCTCAGCGCCAGTTTTGCTATGTTCTGCCATGTTATAACATACGTGTGTACCATCCTTTCAGAAGTTCCTATCGCCAGTGCTTTAAGCAGTTGAGGGAATTCCTTTTGTCAAAATCTACCAAGACAGAAGACCATCAACAGAAGGAAAAGTCGAAGCGGAAAGCATCCCGAATTTGCCTGATGAATGTTGGTTCGCCTCTGTGGTGTAAGATTTCTTTCTCCTGGTTTTATTTGGTCTATTTTAGAACTTACTTTTCTCTGCATTTTGTGATTTCATATGAAACTTGAACAGCGTTTTTTTTCAAAATCGGATTTTATCAAATTTTCGTCATTTTTATTTTCTGAGCGTCATTTTTATTTGTCCAACGTCAAAAATAAAGTTTTGCAGAAATGCAGTTTTGTTTTGATTTTAGGCTATATACATTCGTAATTTTGGTTGTATTTTTACCTTGTTGGCGTGTGTTGCTTCATATTTCGCATTGTCCCGCGAATATATATATTCTAACTTACGTACTCATACAATACAAATATCTGGTGCCTATGTATGTATCATGTGCATGTCTTTGAGCACTAACAATGACAAGAACAACCCGACACAATGTGGGGGGTCTGAGGGGCGGAGCCCCCCAGAAGTTGAAGAAATTTTTTGCTTTTTGAAATCGTCCTTTAAATCTTTAATTCTTTTCATTTTGCAGAAACAAGAAAATTTTTAAAAGTTTTGCCCCTTTTGAAAGGAAAAATAAGAACTTTTTCCTAAGCTCGCACGACATTTTAAGCTTTTTCTATCCAAAAATCTGGTAAAAACGTTGGAAATATACGTATATATACCTAAGCGCTCACGACATTTTGTTGACATGCCTTTTTTCTGTTTTTCCTGTTTGCTTTTACTTACCTTCAAATCGCAACGACAGACCTGAATAAACGTTCTTAAACATCCTATCCTGGTTACATATATACGTATATAAGCTCTCATTCCATTCTAGCTGAGATAATCCGAAGAGAAAGTTTTTAAACAAAATATTCAGCAAAATTGGTATGAGAAACTTGGATCAAAAAATGCAATTGAAGTACGTATGTAGCATAAAGACTCGTAGCCTGTGGCTTTGTATATATACTAGATATACTGATTGACTGTTCAAACATCGTCGAAGCTTAACATCACTAAGACAATATATACAGAGCGGGGGTTTGGGGGCGGAGCCCCCAAAATTTGAGAATTTTTTGAAAAATCACTGTTAAAACGTAATAGAAACTTTGCATTCTTGTTAAATTTGAGTGCTACTTCCACATTTTGGCTTGGTCATTCTGTCGTCATTTTTATTTTGGCGTCGTCAAAACTATTGTTCATTTCTGCAAACGACGCTATTTTTGACCAAAAAAAAACCTAGAACTTGAAGCTACCGTTGTAGCATTGGGAAACGTATGCAAAGACCTTGGCTTAGTCTGCCCCTCCCCATAAACGACCTCTCCAAATCGGTCCCCCGAAATTCGCGCCCCCCACAAATTCTTCCCCCCCCCCCAAAATAGCCCCCCAACAAAGTAGGTGCCCCTTTTGGTACCAACTTTGCCCTGAAAAAATTGTTCAGAAGGCCAAATTTTCAAAACTTTTTACACCAAGTCTGCTTAGTTTTGCACTAAAAACGAACTTTTTTGGCGATTACTATAACAACGCAATTTTTAGGATGTTTTTAGAAAAGTTTTGAAAAATCCCGCCCTGCCTTTTTGTAAGCAAAATTCTGGTAGTCTGGGGGGGCGCGGAGTTATGGGGAGGGAGAGAATTTTTTCGAAAAATGTTTAAAAAACAGCTATTTTTGCTGCTGAGCTAAAATATTAACGATTTTTAACCCAACTTTAAGCTTAAAATAGCAAAAAATGCCTAAAAAATATTCCTAAAATTTTTTCAAAAAATGTTTCAAAATTTACCCTCAAAACCCTATTTTTCCGGGCACTTTAGAGTTCTGGGTGAGGAAGACCCGAATCCTGGGGGGAGGGCGATTCTGGGGGGAGGACGAATTTCTGGGGGGCCCCCTGTAGGAAAAACCAGCCGCCAAAATGACTCGCCCCCGAGGCCCCCCAAAAAAATCCATAGAGTAAGCCCTGAAGACTATGTTGGGTTGACGGCTGAAACTGTAACTGCCGCCCAAGATATAGAACGTAATATGGATACATTACTGCAGCGTTGTTGGAAATGTCAGCTATGTTTAGTTGTTTTTGTTGCAAATGAGCCTCCACCAGTGGGGGAAAATCAAACTGGAGGAGGGACCCTAGAGTGGTATAAAATTGCCAAAAATGCCGCAAAGTTTGTCTGTATTCTACATACTACGTATTACAAGTGCTCAAAAATTTAGTTTGATCACAAAAAAGTTCGGCGAAGCCCAAAAACTGTTTCAATTTTTTGACCAAAAATCCTTAAAACTTGGGAATTTCTGGTAACCTCAAGAGGCATGGAGGGAAGCCTTAAAACATTTGAGAGTGGAGCCTTGTGGATGAAGCGGTTCGAGTGGGGGGACCGCTGAACAAAGCCCAGGCTTTATGTCAGGACAATCTCTGTTTCAGCTGGCTCTGTGAGTGATGTGTGCCAGTTCCTGTACTCCGTAAAGTGTCTTGTCCGATCCACCGATGCAGCTTGTATGATCAGTGTGGCTACAGAATCGGTAAGGACTGGTTGGTTGTCCAAAACATTGTTGATTTTTTTCATTGTCGTGACGTGGTACGTACGCAGTAAGACTGCTTTTCAAGGCTCTATGAGGCTTTGGTTTGGCAATTACAAATTCTTGATTTTGAAAAATAAAAGATTGCTGAGTGCAGGTCCTTGGCTGGAATTGAATCGAGCAGTGTGTGTGTGTCTGTGTGTGTGTGTGTGTGTGTGTCTGTGTGTGTGTGTCTGTGTGTGTGTCTGTGTGTGTGTGTGTGTGTGTGTGTGTGTGTGTGTGTGTGTGTGTGTGTGTGTGTGTGTGTGTGTGTGTGTGTGTGTGTGTGTGTGTGTGTGTGTGTGTGTGTGTGTGTGTGTGTGTGTGTGTGTGTGTGTGTGTGTGTGTGTGTGTGTGTGTGTGTGTGTGTGTGTGTGTGTGTGTGTGTGTGTGTGTGTGTGTGTGTGTGTGTGTGTGTGTGTGTGTGTGTGTGTGTGTGTGTGTGTGTGTGTGTGTGTGTGTGTGTGTGTGTGTGTGTGTGTGTGTGTGTGTGTGTGTGTGTGTGTGTGTGTGTGTGTGTGTGTGTGTGTGTGTGTGTGTGTGTGTGTGTGTGTGTGTGTGTGTGTGTGTGTGTGTGTGTGTGTGTGTGTGTGTGTGTGTGTGTGTGTGTGTGTGTGTGTGTGTGTGTGTGTGTGTGTGTGTGTGTGTGTGTGTGTGTGTGTGTGTGTGTGTGTGTGTGTGTGTGTGTGTGTGTGTGTGTGTGTGTGTGTGTGTGTGTGTGTGTGTGTGTGTGTGTGTGTGTTTGAGTGTGTGTGAGTGTGTGTGTGTGTGTGTATGTGTGGTGTGTGTGTGTGCGTAATGCTTCATTAATGAATATTGGTTTCTGTACTTGGAACGCGACAAAGGTTTAGCGGCAATATCGCACAACTGTGCACGATTAGCTGTCTTTTTCCTAGCAAACATTTCGGGAGCGGGGAAAGTCCGGGGGAATTTTTTCGAAAAATGTTATAAAATATATAGCTGTTTTTGCTGCTGAGCTAAAAATTATGCAATTTTTAACTTAATTTTAAGCTTAAGATAGCTAAAAAAGAATGTCTAAACAGGCGAAGCCAGAAAATGTTTTAAAATTACCCTCAAAACTCTATTTCCCCCGGCACTTTTGGGTTCTTGGGGGGAATTCCTAATCCCGGGGGGGGGCGACCCAAGTCTGGGGTGCAGGAAAAAGCGAGCGTACTGTCTAGTTTGTTTTCGCAATAACTTTATAGATTGTGCTGATAATCATTATTTGGATAAGCTGATGTTTGTTTTTAGTTGTCCGAAAGTGAACTGCAGCGTGTCCATTGTTTAGCCGACTACGTATTCCACTGCACTTCTTTTTCTCAGGATTCACGGGCTAAGAATCCCTTGTTTTCTGACTATGACGGTATATTATATTAATAGAGTGGAAAAATTGGAACTTTATTTATTCTGTTTTTGTCTATTTCTGTTAGCGATGAGCAACAGATAAACAGCAGAAATAGGTTTGCGTTCCAAACAATATAAATTAGCAAATTTTTGAAATTGGAAGGTTGAAAAATTCGATATTTTAAACACTTGTTTTCCATAATCCACATCTTGTTTTCCATAATAACCTGAAATCTTTGTTCTTGCTGATCCTGATTGAAATTCACAAAGGTTTTGATTGTCTGCGTTCTTTCTGATTTTCTCTGTAGATTTATCCGTGCGAACGCAATTATTAGCAAACGCCTACCTGCAAAAAAGTAGGGAACAGAAAAAAATTGCCATTCCACTGACTGCAGTCGTTAGCAGTCACTTACATTTCCACTGGAAACGTGGATGTTAAACCTGCCTTTTGTCATCTGAATGTCAGTGACACGCATAAAGATTGTTAGCGAATCGGCAATTAATTTTGACCAGTTGTACCTATTTGAACCACTTTATGATTGCCGGTTGAGTGGTGATTCTAGAGTTATTTTTTGTTTTTTGTTTCAGTAGCCCATCTGCTTAAGGTGCTGGTTTCCTTTCGGGTAGTTTTGACTCATATGGCTTTAATCCTTTACGTAAATGGCTAAAACTTACGAAATAACCTATTTCCGTGCTCTTTAAAATTCTGGGACCAGTCTCGTATTTTTAGGCCAAAAGATAAGAAAGTTTTGGTTTTTGGTTTTAGGCTCCCAGTAGGTAGACAAGACACGGGATTGGTTGTTTTGGCTGGAAAGAGGTCACGAAAATGAATATTTTTGCTTTTACAACCTTTGAGCTATCTCCAGTGGTTAAGTCAGTATAAGCAAAAAACTGTTTTAGGGTCAAAAATAGCCATTTTCGAGGAAATCAGTTTTTTTCAAAATTACTGCCACGTCATGTTAAGGACAAACTTAGCTTATTTATACTCAATCGATGCAGCGTCTAAATGCCCATTTTATGAATGTCTATTAGCCGGAATTTATTGCATTAACCTAGAGATTTGGCCGAAAAACCATTTTGGCAAAACTGCGATTTTTTGTTTCGAACATCGATTTCTCAAAAACTACTCGACGGATTCCGGAGATTTTTGGCAGAGTTGAAATTCGTCCTTCTGCGGAAGGAAGTTTTTCTTGGTTTTGGCTAAAACATATCCAGTAGCAAGAAAACTCAATGCGAAGTTGCGAAATTTCGTGTTATCGTGCATATGGCCGATTTTCTCGAACGTTAAGACCTGCTGAGCCAAATCCAGGAAAACGTCCCTCGGCCCATATGTCCTTCATATAGTGGCACAAAAAGAACTTTTGGGCGATTCTTCAGTTTTGAGAAATCGATGTTCAAAAATGTTTGGTCTATTTTTATCCTGTTAGATGTCAGCATGTCAGAAAATTTCTGCAATTTTTTGCTAATTTTGCCAGTTTCGTAAGCCCATGTGAATGTTCAGATAATAAGCTTTAAAACGATGTATAAAGCTCTTTCCAAAAGGATACCACCACCTTAAGGGGAGGGTCGCCAATTTTCGACCATCTCCGATTCTTCTCATTTTCACATATTTTGTACTCCCCATGGGTCGGCAAAACAAGACAGTTGCGTTTGTTGCAAAACTTTCCCTATCATTCACAATAGTCCTCCAAATGTGACCCGGACATGTGTTAAACATAGGAAAACAAAAATTTAGGAAAATTTCGCGGTGACCAAAAGTTTGAGCGCTGTGTAAGAGCAAATGAGCTATAACTTGCCAAAATGTTAATCTGCTAGCGTGTTAATATTATCTATATGAGGTGTTTTTGCGTTAGCTCAGCGATTTTCTAGAAATTTTCAAAGTTGGATGAAGTCGGTTTTTGCACAATTCAGACTTACAAAAATGCCACGGAAAAAATGTTTCGTCATGCCCTGAACTAACCATTTACTGCACAAATTTCGCGTATAGATATTAACACAGTGCACAAATAGAGGTTCAATTTGCGTACGCACAATCCCTGCTGCTGCTGCTGCTTGGGAGTAGATCACACTTCTGGTCACCGCGTTGGCGTTTTTCCTCAAAATACGCCATTTTCTCAGATTTTTGAATATAATGGTCCATATGTCGGGTGAAACCCGAGATATTCCAACCAAATTTGGTGTGCCAATTTGCACATATGAAAGGAAGATGCGTGCTAAGTTTCACTGAAATTGCTGGTGTTAAACTGTGGATGCATGCCTCAGTTCGATGATGGAGCATATAGCCAGATTTTATATCAAATTGAAGCTCTCGATGTCCTGAACATTTTATCTTCATGCACCAAGTCTATACAAAGCAGTAGATAATAGATGCCCAGATAGATGCTTTAATTTGATGTATTGGCTAGGCCGTAGTTCTTTGTCACCCTATGTGTATGTCGTATGAAGATTGAAAAACCATGCACTTGCGCAAATGCATGATTATTCCATGCACTTGATTAAGTGCATGGGTCGTTTATGCACTTGCGCAAATTCATAAACGTCCCATGCACTTAATAAAATTCATACGACGTTTTATGCATTTAAGCAAATTCATATGCACTTGCTAAAATTCATACGACGTTTTATGAATTTGCGCAAATTCATATGCACTTACTAAAATTGAAAAAAACGCCCTATGAAATTACTCAAATTCATTGACACTTAAACAGTAAACGGATACTTTTCTATATTTGAAAGATCTTTAAATTACTTTACCTTTCTTGAGCTCAGCGTAAACATACATACATAGAACTTACAACTTAGATATTATCCATATCCAAAAATCCATATCCATTCAAAAAATTATAAAAAAGTTAGATTTTAGAAATCTTGAATTTTAAAAGTATTTGTTTAACTTTCATGAATCATTTAAGTTTGCATTAGTTCATTGTACATACTAAAGTTAAGAATTAGCTTGAGCTAATAATTTTAAAATATTTTTAGTTTGAACACAAAGAACTGGAACAATACTTTAATTTTATTTTTTGAGAATAGGTCAGAATCCGATCTCCTTTATTTTATATAATTTCTATCACTCTTATTTCAACCTTTAAATACAGCTTAACACATATGACCCCAATTTATAAACTGAACAAATATAGAAAAGTATCCGTATACTGTAAATGCCAATGAATTTGGGTAATTTCATAGGGCGTTTTATCAATTTTAGTAAGTGCATATGAATTTGCGCAAATTCATAAAACGTCGTATGAATTTTAGCAAGTGCATATGAATTTGCTTAAATTCATAAAACGTCGTATGAATTTTATTAAGTGCATGGGACGTTTATGAATTTGCGCAAGTGCATAAACGACCCATGCACTTAATCAAGTGCATGGAATAATCATGCATTTGCGCAAGTGCATGGTTTTTCAATCTTCATACGACATGTACACGACTTCGAAACCCTCAGAGGTATAGTAAAGGTTCGAAAAAAAATACGATTTGGCAACTTTTTGGATAACTTTTTATAGGATTGCCGTAGAGATCCCGGATATGGCCCAGCATGTGTCGGGTGGGGTCTAGTTTCTTCCCATGCCCAAAGTTCCCGGGCAAGGCCTGCGCTTTCAGAAAAATTTTGAAAATTGACTGTATTTTTTTTCGGACCCAAATCGAAAAAAAAATACACGGGGTCGAAAAAAAAATACAGGGGCAAAAATTCGCCTTTTCACTATTTAGCGCCAAAATGACTACACAAATCGTATATACAGATGCTGCTCATGCATTTCCCGTTGACTATTGACCCATATTTCCAGTCTATGGTGGTTAATTTTCATTAGATAGGCTGCCTACCGCATATGGCTGGCTTATTTTTACTGGGGGGGTGGGTGCACCCCCATTCGGCGACCTCCCCCCCCCATTCGAGGAGCCCCCCCCATGAAATGCCCCCCCCCCATAAATTCCGACCTCCCCCCCCCATAACCCCAAAAATTGCCAAATTTTACCGTTTTTACCCTAAATTTTCAAAAATTTTTCCGGCTTCGCCGGATTTTTAACGAAATTTTCACTATTTTAGCCTAAAAACCACTTAAAATTAGTCATTTTTTAGCGATTTTTACACATTTTTACACGAAAAACCCGCAAAAATTCGAAAATTTTTTCCAAAATATGCCCCCCCCATTTTGGGTCAGTCCCCCCTCGATGGGGGGGGGGGCCCCCATGAAGCCCCCCCCATAAATTTTTGCCTAAAAATAAGCCAGTATGGCCCGAAAAACTTTTTCATCTGGCCCGATACTGTTTTTAACATACAGTAATGTCAATAATGTTGCTTATTCAGTGGCCATATTTTGTTTTTTATTCTGAACAAACGTAATTACAAAGAATAAATATCCAGCAGACATCTAGAAGACCCTCTAAAAACCGTCATAGATGCTCATGGCTGTTAACATGAGTTCAGGAATCCCAATGACTACCGGAAGGGGTCGTCTACGTTGTTATTATTAATTCTCTAGCCATGGGCACAACTGATTTAAACCATCATTTAGCTCATTCAAAGTCGAAAAAATTGTAAGTTTTCAGTTCAGTGCTGAAAGCTTGTCTGCTGAGAAACCTGGCAGCCCGATCTGAGCATGTGAACGTAGAAAAAGTCGTTAATTTACCATACTACGGTATTTTTTATTAAGTTTACTCTGGATTCGTAATTTCCTGAGCTTTTTCAACTAGTTTCAATTCTCTAACTACCTGGAGTATCGTCGACTTTTGTTACCGAGACTGTCGCAAGCAATTTACACCGGGTTGAAGTCCTGAAAATGCAGTAGCGAAAGGCTACTCGCTTCTAAACTTGAATGAATATTACTGGAATCATTGCTATAGCTGTAAATACTAGCATAAAACAGCGCTAAAAGTCATTCCAGTAAAGTTCTGCTCAGTTGAGGACAAATTTTCAAGCCAATCATACGACACTGTAGTAAGGTAAAGATTGACCCCTTGGAACCAACCGAGGAGACCGTCAGTGCATGCTACAGCCATAAATACCGCTAAAAACGCGGAAACTCGACACCTGGTCGATTTCTAGCAGCTAAAATAAGAATTTTCTGGTGTATTTTTATTTCGGACCCAAGTGCCCAGCGGGTCCGAAAAAAAATACATCCGCTGCTGCGCAACTGTGCGGCGCAGGGGCGCCCGAACCTATTGCCAAAAAAACTAGAAGCAATGTCTATTATGTTAAAACAATAGGTGCTACTATAGATTTAGTGTAGCGAACAAGAGCCAAAAAGTTGCCAACTGATCCAAAAGTTGAAAACCAACTTTTTCATAGTACCATTTTTGAGTCCTCAGCCTGCGTGAGTGCGGGGCCTTGGGGAAACGGTCATAACATGGCTGGATATAAATAAGCTTGCGCTTTTATGGGGTACAGTTTGGCTGGGCTCCGTAGCTTCTAGCCCGACTTAGGGTGGGTGTATTTTTTTCGGACCCGGCCGGTGTATTTTTTTTTCGAACCTTTACTATATAGTGACGTAAATACTAAATTGTAGGGATTTGAACTGCAATATCTCTTAACTGGTTGACCCTGGACTCTAAAAATCTGTCTTGTTTGTGGACGGGGGTATATTATACCCGAAAATGTTTGAAATTGGTCACTGAAAAATTTGGTACCCGGCGCCCCCCCTCTAATG
Source organism: Trissonchulus latispiculum (assembly GCA_030248195.1). Classification (NCBI taxonomy): domain Eukaryota; kingdom Metazoa; phylum Nematoda; class Enoplea; order Enoplida; family Ironidae; genus Trissonchulus; species Trissonchulus latispiculum. Next base: position 31,491 of record JASAND010003939.1, read on the forward strand.
ACAGCCTTTCATGGCATCCTTCTCCAAATATTTTAATAGTTTGTTATTCTTGCCTTTTTGTGTAGTACTTAATTTGAGATGAAAATTTTCTTTTGTATATTTAGGAACGATTCGTGTGGTGAAGATGTCTGCAGTGAATTCAGTTTGTCCCAGAATTCCAGAAACCTATGACTGTGTCTATGCCGTTAAACGAAAACGGATGATTATTGAGGTTTGAACTTAGAAAGTAGAATTTAGTAAGTAGGCCAGGCTTGTTGTCTAGGCCCGACCCGTCCTGGTCTTGAATCGGCCCGGACCGGCCCGGCTCGGTGATCTAAGTAGGCCCGAGCCCCGCCGGCCCGCAAAATTTTTTAACAGCACTACTCTAATGCTTACTTGTGCATTTTTATTATTGATGAATGAACACTGTAGTTTGGTAGTGTCGTGGGGATTTATAGCTAGCTGTTGCCTCATGGACTGTGTACACCGAAGTCCCGAAATCATTCTTGAAGGAGAGCATTAGTTGAGAGATCAATCGGCCAACTGAGGAATGGCGTCAAGCATCTTGCTATCTCATGCTTCTTAGAGGGGGGACTTGTTCATCGCTTGTCGTCGGGGACACATGATTGGGCATGAGTGTTTGTAATTCTAGGACAGGGTTAGCTTGAAGAGGGGCATTCAGGTTGCCCTGGTCTGAGTGGAGTCCATTGCTGAAACAGAAGAATATTAGTTTGGTAGCTTAAAGTTGAGTAGTGGGGCTTCCTTCCGGATGATCTAGTCAGCAAGCCAGACCCATTGTCGCCAGCTTTCATGAGAGCCGGCCGACATTACGTCTTTCAGCAGTCACTTCGGCTACTTAGAACATTCAATCTGCGTATGTACACCGTTTGGATGGAGAATTGATTTCTTTGTTGCAGAAATTGCATATGCCACCGGATTTGTCGGAAACAGCCAGTCGATCTCAAACTGATGCGATGAGCTGTGCTTCAAACTTGCAGCGAGCCAAACTGGATTTCTGACTTTCGAAGCGCATATCCCTCCAGCTTCTCCTGTCATGATTGATTTGAAGACGCTTTTGTTGAATTTTATTGTTTTTGTTATTTATTGTTGTCCGTTTTGAGACTTATTGTATTAAAGCGGTTTACTGTTTGAAACGTCATAACTTAGGGTTGCGGGAAAAATTAAAAGGGGGAAAGTTGCACACAACTAAGACCCAGAAACCGCCAGCTTTCCTGGTGCTCTCGCATGGATTAGAGTCACAATGTAATAAGCTGAAACCGGAATTTTAATCCAATTGGAACAACAACTATACTTCTTGTAGAGCATTGTGGTATAGGGTTGTGCCGTTAAGAAATTTCTCGGGCCGGGCTCGGGCTCGGGCCAACCAACCTCGGGCCGGGCTGGCCCGGCAGCGTATTTAGAAAGTGTACGTGTGTGTCGCGCAATGAGAAAGTGTACGTGAGCCACGCGCACATTTTCAAAATGTACGTGCATGTCGCGCAATGAGAAAGTGTACGTGAGCCACGCGCATTTATAGAAAGTGTACGTGCGCGTCGCTCAATGTAATCAGCATCAACATATTGCGAACGAAATGCTATATAAAGTGTGCCCTTCTGTATATAGTTGTGTTTAATTTGCTATTCTTTTACAAGTATTTGGACATCATATAACTAAAATCAATTGGATTTTTCGAAAACAGTGTTTCGTATGTAATTTTTTATTTGTTTCGTTGGGGATTGAGTAGATACAAACCAAGCTGTCTCTTGTAATATTAGCTGGATTTTAAAGGAAATTTACAAGTAACACCCGGTCATTGATGACTCCATTATACTAACTGGCTGCTCTGATTTGGGAAAATAAAATTCTCGCATTCTGCAATGTCACAGGCGTTTTTTCAAAAAATCTAATTCTAGTCTCTGATCTAATTTAATCTAAATTAATGTAAAAATTCAATATCTACGGTTTTTCGAAAATTTGGCTAAATTACGATAAGAGAATGGTTCAAAATGCCGTTTTGTATTTCAACACGTGGTCAGTGCGGGAACAATTTTATGCATAAAGAACTACGATAGCACTGTCAAGTGGCTCTCATTACTCCAATCTGGAGTCTCAGACCTATCTCACAAAACAGGGATTTTCAAATTCTTCAAAATATGCTATAATTTTTGTCAATCGAAACTCGCGATTTTAAGTTAACTCCTGTTAAATTCTTCAAGACTTCAGTGGTGCCAGAGGCAGCGGTCCCGATTTGCAGTAAAACCAAAATCCTCTGATCATGGTCAACCGGTGAAAATAAGCCAAATTCTTAAAATCAATATGCGCGAACTCGCTTCAGCTTGCTATATATATATATACTTAGTTTTGCTAACACTGTGAGAAAGGGCCACTGCTGTAACACTGGGCGACGCGCACGTAAATTTTCTAGAAATGCGCGTGGCTCACGTACACTTTCTCATTGCGCGACACGCACGTACACTTTCTAAATACGCGGCCCGGCCCGAAGCCCGATTCACAGCCCGAGCGGCCCGACAGGTGCGGAGAGGCCCAAAAATGGCTCAAATCACATCCAGTTTGCCGAGCAGTTTTATTACCTATTACGCATTGGTAAACACAAAATTAAATTTCATGGTTCGATTAGCTGTAACTTCAGTGCAACATTAGCTATTGTTAGAAGCTTTTCATTTCATACTTTTCAGACAATGCTCTGAGCATTAATTTGTGACCACACACTGAAGCTATAAAGCTTATGTATCTTGTAGATTGTAAGAAAGATTTTCGGTTAAGTATTGAATAATCCAAAAAGGAATAAAAATAAATTTCGCACACAGCTTATATTTAGCAGACTTAAACACACAATTGACCACTGACTAAAAAGTGGGAAGCTGGCAAAGCTTAGCTTCCTTGTACCAAACCAGCGTTTGTCTGCCCGTAGCAGAGTAACTAAAATAGTTCCTTCTGAATCATACAAATGTTTGTTTGAAGACAATTTGCCGCTAACTAATCCATAACTTTTTGCAGATAGAGAAAACCTGTATAAAGTTTAGCATTTCGTAATCTGCTTGCTAATAGCATTTGGATAGTAGAATTATGTTTTAAACTTGTGTATCAAATGTATCGATTCTGATATGTATGTATGTATGGGTGTATAAGCACCGAAGAAGATAACAGTGTGTGAACAAAGAAAGCCACAAGTCACAACGAAAAATCTATATTTTTCAGCAATGGCAAACTACTCAAATAGCCCGGAAAGCCCGAGAGGCCCGAGCGGCCCGAACGGCCCGAGTCGGGCTGGGCTCAACAGAGAACTCGGGCCGGGCCGTCTCATTAAAAACTCGGGTCGGGCCGGCCCGAGCCCAAGCCCGAAGCCCGCTTCACGTCCCTGGCACAACCCTAATTTGTGGAGTACTAGCCCTAAGCACGAGTACGTGTCTACGGCTTAAAGCGGTTAGATTAATTCTCACTAAAAGAACATCACCTCAGAGCTGCACAATACAGTAAAGTTATCACCGTTAAAATGAGTCAAATTGTTTTGCTATTTTTACGGATTTGGAAGGCAGTACATTCTTCGTTTTTCAATCAAAATCGTACATAACTGGATCGTTGTCTACAATATATAGATTAACACGTTCACTGCCGGAGCACTTTTGGCGTAGCATCGTATGGCGCCGAAAGCCGCCTGATCGATCCAAGCGCTATTTTTCGCTTGTTTGGATTTTATGAATCACTAGATCAAACATTCACTGCCGTAGTTTGAGGCTTTGAGGCCAAGTCCCATATAGGCTTCTCAGAAGTTCCATAGTGGGTGAATTATGCGCTTTACAGTTTCCGCTGTAGAGGCCGGCTCCGGAAATTCGCCTGAAGAACGTTGCTGAGAAGAGGTTCCTGCGACAGAGGACGACGTGGTCAGAATTAATGAAAGTAATCCGCAATCGTAAGGGTTAGAGTAGGCCAGACCTTTCTGGAAAGTTCTTTGTTCCCAAGGGCGTCATCTACAGCGCCATGGTCGTAACAGAACGCTGCTGAAAACGAACGTCAGTTTGATCCCTCGGGTTCCAGCGGTTCCAGGTTCCCTGTAGAGCTGAGCTAGCCTGCCTCGTTCCGTTAGCTCAGATCGTAACCGCTCATCGGCTAAACGGTCGGTTCGACCACTGCCCATATCTCATGTTTTAGGACCAGTAAACTGCAGTGACGTGAAGAAAATCCTTCTGCGCCTGCTGCTATGTTTCGGTTCGATTAGAGTTTGTCACAAACTGGAGAACTTCTTTTATAGCCTTTGCAGTTTTGGTGTGAAGAAGGTGTTTGTAACTGTTTCCTAAACATCAAAATTAAGGTAATAACTATATAAAAGCCAGTCGGTGATTTTTAATTATATATATATATATATATATATATATATATATATATATATATATATATATATATATATATATATATATATATATATATATATATATATATGAGCCGATTTCTGGTTGGGTCAACCGAGCCATGGACAACCTTCAAAAATCGAACTGGCTCAAACTTTCAGCACTCGTAGCAAGCCGGAGTAAAAGGAAAAGCTCCGAATATTAGAGCTCAGCACCACATATTCAGTGAGTTACAGCAAAATTAGTGATTTTCGACACTGTTACTGACGTCGCCGTGTAACTTCGCCATTTAAAATTGTGTGCAGGCCGACAGAGTAAAGTCAGACAGGTCAAACTTTAATAATATAGGCGCGGGCCACTTATGTGGGCCACCTATCGCTGTAAATTTGAGCTTTCTAGCATTCATATTCGGCAGTTTGCAGCGATCAGAACTTCGGTTAAGCCTCCATTATCAGTAAACGCATTTCCACATTTTTGACCTAGCAACCTTATTATGCCTTAGTACCACGCAATTTTTACAAATGTTATTTATCTAAACGCTACCATTGTCCTTGGAAAAAAATGAGCAAAATCCCAGACCCACTTTTGGGATATGGCTCTTCAAAGTTCGAAAAATCGCCGATTTTGGGCGAAAACAGTGATTACGTCAAGTTTGGGCCGCCATAGCCGACTAAGGGGAAAAATAGTGAGCTAATATTTTCAGCACATAAACTAGGTACCATACACAGTGTTTTAGATTAATTTCAGCCAAATCTGAGAAATTTTATTTTTTTCGATTTTTCGGTCGCATTTTGGATGTTGAAAAATAAGGTCTATGCTAAAAGGTGGCCGCAGTCACACACAGGGCAACCGAGATCTTAGATACCGCATACCGATTGCCCCCCGCATATCAATAGTGACTAGGATGGCTGAAAGCTGTATACCCGCTCGGAGGGTGCAGGACCAAAAGGGGGAAACAGGGAAAGGAAGAAGAAGTGAAGAAGAAGGAGGAGAGGAGTGGCCGAGCACTTAAATACGATAGCTAGGTAAATCTGCCATGTCTTCATTAGTTTTACACTCAGCTGGATTAAGAAGTTGCAATACTCACATGGGGACCTTTCACCACCCCACATGACATTGCTTCCCCAATCCAGTATCCCTACCGCTAAACTTGAAAACCAAACAGACCCAAAATGAACAGGAGACCCGTGTCTGCTAATGGCCTAAGCTGCTTCAGTCACCTGAATCAGTACTTTGTCCTCTTCGTTAGAAGAAACTAATCGATGTGTGCTCTCTCAGTAGGACAACTACAAAAGGGTTCTTATGAATTTGTAGAATGTTTTTTGTAATGCAATGACTTCATTCTTTCACAGAGCTCCTTCGGAGAAACAGTACAACTGGTAGTGACAAGAGGTGATAGACCGACCATATAGTTTGTTATTACTATGGGTGCCTGTACTTATAGATTAGCTTTTGTTCCTCCTTGGTTTCCATAATCTGCAATTGGAATAACTAATTGGAATGCAAAATGGAATTTCCGGCAGTGACGAACGATCCTGTAGGACCCCTCGGCGCCGGGGGCTACCGGGCGCCCAAAGATGTTTAACAGAAACAGAACCCAATATGAAAGCTGCTTTCATTTAGAAATCAAAAACTTTTTAGATGTGGGACTCGAGTATTTAATAATCCAAAATTATGTCAAGATTATGTCAATTATTATGCTACTACTTGAAAGGCAGATTTTCCGACTTTCCTATTTGAGAGCTCGCCCCCTTTTCTGCAGCCAACTTTTCAATTAAGCTTTGCGAGCAAGCTATTAATAGGTTTCTGCCATCTTAGTCACTGTTGATAGGCGGGGGGCAGATACTGTCGGCTTAACGACGGTAGCTGCCTTGAGGGTGACTGAGGCTACTTCAGCTGTGCTGACCCTGGCCAATAACCGCACGTCAGTCTGGCTTGGGGGCCATGTTTTCTGTCCTTGGCCTTCGTTTCTCCGCTCCTTTGACTGCCTTTCTGTAGTCTGCGGAGAGCAGCATCTGTCGGGTCTACTGTTGCACCCATCGATGCTGAGCCAAATACAAAAATACAAAAAAAAAAAATAATCGATGTGTGTAAACGCTCTACCACTGGCGCCACATCCCCGGACGTTGAGAAAGGCTATTACTCTGATTTCAACCTTTCTGGGTTGCTGATATTTAACAGATGCACCTATGATTAGATACGCTAACCGAATCGTATCAAAGTAATGAAACGTAGCTAATATTTTGCTTCAGCCTTCCAAAACAATCAGCCATCCATACCGCACTAAAGTCTGACCAAAAAATGTACAAAGCGAAATTGTTTTCTTTATATATCAAAAACGCTTCAAGATAGCTACAATAAAGTATACATTTTCTGAACCGGAATGATGAGATCTTTCTTTTCGTGAAAATTATTTTGAAATTTCACATGCGATTTCAAAGGGCGCCGCTTTTATATGTATAGAAAGACTGGTACATGGTACTACCGCGATTTTTTCAGGAAAATTTTCCCCTTGTCTGAAATCAAGGCAAACATCAGAGACAGCCAAAAACCAGCTGAAATAAGGACAATTGTTTAAAAATTCATTGCTGCCGCAAGTCGTAGCCACGAAAGGTTTATATCGTTGGATTCACCGCAGATTGAACTTGATGATTATGCTCTTTTTACTCACTTTTACTAGAATTGCTATGCCAAAATTTTGGGTCAAAAAGTAGCATTTTTCGAAAAAATCAACTTTCAAATTTTGAAATGCCATATATGTCAGGTCAAAGCTGACGCCTAGGCGGTCCTGAAAATCTAATCGAAAAATTTTTCCACTGAGCGAGTTATGAATAACAGCCAGTCAAATTCGAAAAAGCGGCAAAGATCAAAGGATTTTGAAAATCGAAAAATGGAATAACTCACGCAATTTTCAACCAAAAAAGTTGACATTTGGCGTGTAGGGGTTTCAGACAAGGGGTAAATTTTGCTGAAAAATTCGCGCTAATACTATGTACCAATCTTTCTGTACATATAAAAGCGGCGCCCTTTGAAAATTTTTTTCACGAAAAGAAAGATCTCATCATTCCGGCTCAGAAAATATATACTTTATGGTAGCTATCTTGAAGCGTCTTCGAGATATAAACTTTTAGTAGTGCAGTATGCTGCCAAGGCGCATTCTCAGACCAAGCTAGAATATCAAATGTACTAAAGGAGGCCCTGGCTCAATGAACCGGATTCGCTATACTCAGCTGTTTAATTCGACAGAATCTCATCCCTGTGTATGCAAGAATCCTTTTTAGATTTCATAGAATGCTACTCTTAAATAATACAAATTACTCTTAAATAATACACATCCATTATTTTCCCTGCCTACATCCTCTCTCTTTAAATCAGAACTTAACCAATTGAGCAGCAACTTAATAAGGGCTCTATTTCCACGAATATACTTATAAACCGAATATATATATATATATATATATATATATATATATATATATATATATATATATATATACATGTATATATATATATATATATATATATATATATTTATATCAGAGCTTAACCAATTGTGCAGCAACTCTCCAGAGCGTAGCGGATCGGATTACATATACTAATTTAATTAGATAGCTGCAGTTCAAGCTTCAATTTCAGGCGTCAAAGTCGTTGTCACTGTGAAATTATTCCAGCTAGAAAATTCCCCCGGAAACTTAGTTGTCCGCCCTAGTTTCTGGGAGCTGAGATTCCTTCCTTATGTGATAATTTATAGAAATACGTCATTCCGAAATTAAAAATTCTAAGGTAATATTCTGAAAAATTGGTTAGAAAGTTAGTATATAATGGCTTATAAATTTCAGTTACAGCCTATATATTGGTGAAATCTTTCCCCCGGAAAAGGGAGAAATTTCACCGTGACACGGTCAACAAAAATTTTATTTACGTAAGTTCCTGTCAGCCAGTTTTAGTTTTAGTGACCGGAACACTCAACACAGCAATGTAGTTGCACCAACCTTAGAGTTTTTGTTAGATTGTATGTATATGCTACAAAACGCTTAGTCCGTATTGTCCTCGCTATTCAAATTTTCCCTCTTGCTTAACTGCGATTTGCGTTTATAGCTATGATGAAATGACCGACCGAAATTCAAAACAGAATGCTTACCCGATTTCTACACGAGTTAAATCGTGTAAATAAATCGAGTACACGACAAATTTTAGCCATATTTTTGACACGGTTTCTTAGCATGGCACTTAAAATGTTTCCGGATATTATTGGGTCGGCCACCTGGAGAACGCTGGCGGGCAGGGAACAAAGTACAAACATTATGCCCGACTCCTTCCCTGCTATATATCCATTATCAGGCATACTCGAATTTATCCGTTTATCCACGGAACTTACCGTATTCTCGCGCTTAAGGGAACACCCACTTAAGGTGGTGATTCCTTTTGGGCACATATTATTATTTGGCGACGCAAATCAAGATGAAATTTGATGAAACTTTCCGAAATAAGTTCTTTTAGGGTTCTAACACCCTCCGCGCAATCCCGATTCAAAAATTCGAGATTTCCGGCCAGAGCGATTTTTCCCAATTTCTGAACGTTTGGCAGTTGCTATACAGTTATGACTATATTCATTCGAAAGATCTCAATGAGCTTCACATTTTTGCTTTCTAAAGCAAGTTTCTAGCTTTTCTCTACCGTGAGATATAGCCAATTTTCTTGTTTTGGCGTCGAAAACTTGTCATTTTTGCAGAAATCAAATAATCCAACATTTCTTGAACTACGCAAGCCAAGAAATCAAACTAAGGGCGTCGATCTGAAGGTCTCACAGGGACAAATTATCCGACGCATGATCGTCTTCCAACTGCTATCCTGTAGGCTGCTATCACAAAAATGTAGTTTTTGCAAAAACACGACCAATTTTTTTCCAAAGATTGTGGAGCATTCACCATGCAAGCTGGAGGGCTGCTACTGAACAAATGTGTTCTGCAAAAATATACCCAGGGACGATTTTTTAGTTGCCCCGATTGCTCCTTTCTAGCTAAAGTAATCGCTTGACAAAGTTGGAAAAAGTAGGCAAAATACAGGTTACGCACACATTTCAGCTTATTTCTCTATAACGAAGAGCGATTTCACAATAAATAAAAAATCGTCCCCAGCTATTTGATGGAGCTATCGAATGATCAAACCAATGTCTCGCGAAAAAATATACTTGAGTCTGCAAAAATTCTGGAAAATTATACTTCTACTAAAATGTGTTAAAAATATTTCAGAAAAGCAACATTAGTTTCATGGTATGCATTAAAAAGAGGAAATGTCGAGCTGCATTTTGATATAAAAATGGCTTCTTGACTCCGAGTAATGAATGAGTAATGATCGTTCAAAGTTGATGTGACCAAAGGGAATCACCACCTTAAGAGAACATGTTCTCTTAAGTGAAATCAGAGAAATGCTGAAGCCTAAATTAAAACTTTGCTTTTCAAAGGAAAATTAGTCAAGAATTGTTTAACTAATGATGAAGTTCTAGTTTTTTTCGAAGAAAAAGCAAATAACTAATGCCATTCGTGCCATAAAACATTACAATAATTGCGCAAAATGTAGAAATAAGAGGCTTCTTAGGGGAACTGGACATTCACTTAAGCGAACATGTTCTCTTACTCTAAGGCGCTGGTATCGCTTTGTGTAAATTTGACCCTGTAGGCTTTATTTCTTTATAAAAGTGGATGAAACTTTCCAAATATACTATTGTGGTGCTCTTTAACATTCTGGGACCAGTCCCGTATTTTTCCTGCTGCGCCTCAGCGCAGCAGGTCTCTTAAAGTTGCTCCGGGGACAATTTTTGCATTCCCCCAAAACAAAGTAGCAGAAAGAGCATAAAAGCGTGTTAAGACGTTATTAAAGATAGGCTGTATATCTTTACCACATGGATTTTCCAATGGGCTTGATTTAGCGTAGTACATGTTATTGAAACTGGAAACCAGTTTTCAGAAATCAGATCCAAAATTTGTGGACAAGATTTGCTTGACTTCGTATGAAAACTAGTTAGCAGAAGAGTATCTGATCTGATCAGCTGCAATAGATGTCAGCTAAGTTCCTAATTTTTAAGTAGAATTCTGTTTATTATTGACGTGAAGATGACAAATGTAATATGGGGCACAATATTGCGGAGCTTTCTTAAATTTTCTTAAATAGATAATTTAACGTTTCTAAAATAGAAAATCTCTAGAATATACAGATGGAATTGTTGATGCAGGTAATATTGCTTATGTTGATTTCATGAAAAAGGGAATCACCTGGCGTTTCCATGCTTAAGAAACCATGAAATAACTATAACTGCCAACGAGAGTTCATGACCAGTAATAGGTAGAATTATGCGACAAGAGGAGCTGGCAGTTTGGCAGTACATTGTTTATTGTTTAATCTTCTGACAGTAACAAGCTTTGAGTTTTGCATGAATGCTGCACATACATTGCTGCTCAGATTTGGCACACATTCATATAGTAGATTACAGATTACTGTACATATTTTAAAAGTTTTTCTACTGTTTGCATTCAACATGGAATTTACTAAATTGTCAACACGATGATACTATATGTCAATACTAAATGATTGGGTTATCCTTTTCACCACGGCGTAGGGAATACATCCATGTACTCAACTATTTAACTAACACTGCCCTCAGCCTGTCCATTTTACATCATTTTACATTATTTACAATATCATTCATTTTTATATCAGTCCTACTCTGTTCCTCACACTTATCGTCTGCAGAATCCTCGCTTTAACCCTAATTTGGCTGCGCAGCAGGACTACAATTTTCTGAAGTGTAACAAAAACTATTAGTCTTTTGCATGCAATCTAGCTTGTTAGGTGCAAAGATAAGAAATTTCTAGTTTTTGCCATTATTCTCTCAGTATATAGTCGATACAGCGGATTGGTTGTTATGGCTGGAAAGAGGGTACAAAAATGAACATTTTTGCTCTTACAACCTTTGAGCTGCTTCCAGTGGTTAAGTCAATATAAGCCAAAAACGAGTTTTGGGGTCCAAAAATGGCGATTTTCGAGGAAATCAGTTTTTTGTAAATTACTGCCAAATCTTACGGACAATTTTGATCTATTTATACTCAATCGATAAGTCGTCCAATTGCACATTTTATCAATGCCTATTCGCTGGAGTTCGTTCCTTTAAGCTAGAGATTTGGCCGAATAACCATTTTGTCAAAATTGCGATTATTTTGTTTTGAACATCGATTTCTCAAAAACTACCCAATGGATTTGCCTGATTTTTGCCTGGATGAAAGTTCGCCCTATTGCGGAGAGACATTTTTCTTGGTTTGAGCTAAAACGTCTCCAGTTGCGAGAAAACTGAACACAAAGTTGCGAAATTTCGTGCTGCCGCACATTTGCCGGATTTTCTGGAGTATTGAGACTTGTTGAGCTAAATCCAAAAAAAATGTCCCTCGGCACACATGTCCTTCATATCGTGGCACAAGAAGAAATTTTTGCCGCTGGCTTCTACAGTTTTGAGAAATCAATGTTCAAAAAGTTTTGGTCTAAATTTCAGCCTGTCAGATGTCAGTATGTCAGAAAATGTAGCTATTTCGTTACTAATTTTGCTAGTTTTGCAGGCTCATATGAATGTACAAATTGTAAGCTTTAGAACGATGTAGAAAGCACTTTCCAACTCCAAAAATTGCGAAAGTTATAGCGTTTCAAAAAATCACCACAAAAGCACAGCACAGAAGGATACCAGCACCTTAAGTGAGCATGTTCCCTTAAATGAAATCAAAAACTTTCTATTTTTACCCATACTTCACTTAAGGTGGCGGTATCCTTTTGTGCAGTGCTTTTGTGGTGATTTTTTGAAACGCTATAACTTTCGCAATTTTGGGAGTTAGAAAGAGCTTTATACATCGTTTTAAAGCTTATAATATGTACATTCACATAAGCTTTCGAAACTAGCAAAATTAGCAAAAAAATAGCAGAAATGTTCTCACATACTGACATGTGACAGGCGGAATATAGACCAAAAATTTTTGAACATCGATTTCTCAAAACTGCAGAATCGGCCAAAATTTCTTCTTGTGCCATGATATGAAGGACATATGGGCCGAGGGACATTTTTTGGATTTGGCTCAACAAGTCTCAATACTCCAGAAAATCCGGCAAGTGTGCGATGGCACGAAATTTCGCAACTTTGTATTCAGTTTTCTCGCAACTGGAGACTTTTAAGCTCAAACCGAGAAAAATGTCCCTCCGCAATAGTGGGAATTTTTATTTTGCCGAAAATCACGCGAATCCATTGAGTAGATTTTGAGAAATCGATGTTCAAAACAAAATAATTCACAGTTTTGCTAAAATGGTTTTTCAGCGAATTCTCTAGCTTAAAGCAACGAACTTCGGCGAAGAGGCATTGATGATATGTGTAATTGGACGATGTATCGATTGAGCATAAATAGGTCAAAAATGTCTGTAACATTTGGCAGTAATTTTGAAAAAACTGATTTCTTCAAAAATGGCCATTTTTGACCCCAAAAAATCGTTTTTGGCTTATACTGCCTTAATCACAAGAGATAGCTCAAAGGTTGTAAAAGCAAAAATGTTCATTTTGGTGCTCTCTTTCCAGCCATGACAAGCAATCTGGTGTATCGACTACGTACTGAGAGAATAATGGCAAAAACCAAAACTTTCTTATCTTTACACCTAAAAATCCGGGACTGGTCCCAGAATGTTAAAGAGCACGAAAATAATGATTTGGAAAGTTTCATCCACTTTCATGAAGAATTGAATCCTGTAGGGTCGAATTTACACAAAGCCATACCAGCACCTTAAGAGAACATGTTCTCTTAAGCGCGAGAATACGGTAACACTATTTCTGCAAAATTTGTAAACGACGATTTACGGTTCACCACTTCACGAACCGTAATAATGGACCCTAAGAATAGCAACCTCTAAGCTACGTTTAATCTATACATCAATATTATCAGTGTGCAAATCGTCTACAGGCCGACCGCCTGTTCTGATCCTTTCGTTTGACTTTCCAAGGCGGGAAGCCTACCAGAAACACTAACACACTGTTTACCCTAAAACCCAGGGCCTTTTCAAGAAAGGGTAGAGTAGAGTAGAGTTAAAAATGACTGTTTAAAAACTCCACTCACACTTAACATTCCCTCTTTTAACTCTTTCATGAAAAGGATCGAGTTAATTTAATTTAGCTCTACTCTACCCTTTCTTAAAAAGGCTCCAAGACCTAAGAAAGAGTGAAAACAAATGCCCTAATTTATTTCAATCGATAAAATCCTATACTAGGGTGATAAAGAGCATCAATCAATCAGTCAATCAATCAATTAAAATCAGAAATTTAGACTAGGCAATACGACCAGCCTGCATCGACATTTCAGTTAAGCTAGCCCAGATCAATGCTTCAACATAATGCTACTCGAACTGGATATATATCCAAAGGAATTGCCAATACATAACGCTTAAGGTGGTGATTCCTTTTGGAGACATCAACTTTGAACCTTTATTGCTCATTCATTACTTGTAGTTAAGAAATGATTTTTATATCAAAATGGAGCTTTATATTTTCTCTTTCTAATGAATGCTATGAACCTAAATTCAGTCTTCGGAAACTATTTTCCTGGATTTTCGAAGTACTTTAATCTTCCAGATTTTTTGCAGACTAAAGTAATTTTTTTCGTAAGGCATCGGCTACATCATTTGATTCTGCTATCAAATAGCTGGGGACCCTTTTTTAATTATCATGAAATCACTCTTCGTTATGAAGAAATTAGCTAAAATGTTTGAGCAACCTGGATTTTGCCTACTTTTCCCAACTTTAGCAAGCGGCCACTTTAGCTAGAAAGCAGCAATCGGGGCAACTAAAAAAGGGTCCCTGGGTATTTTTGTGTAAAACACGTCTAGTAAGTGGCAACCCTCTAGCTTGCATAGTGAATGCTCCACAATCGCTGGAAAAAATTTGGTCATGTTTTTGCAAAAACTACATTTTTTATGATAGCAGCTCACGGGATAGCAGTTGGAAGATTATCATGCCTCGGATAATCGGCCTCGACGAGACCTTCAAATCGACACCCTTAGCAAAATTTTACGGCTTGCGTAGCTCAAGAAATCGTGGATTATTTCATTTCTGCAAAAATGACAAGTTTTCAACGTCAAAATAAGAAAATCGGCTATATCTCACACTAGAAAAGAGCTAGAAACTTGCTTCCAAAAGCAAAAATGTAGAGCTCAACGAGATCTTTCAAATGAGTATAGTCATAACTATGCAGTTGCTGCTCAACTGTCAGAAATTGCCGAAAACCGTCCTGAACGGAAATCTCGAAATTTTGAAGCGAGATTGAGCGGAGGGTGTTAGAACACCAAATGAACTTATTTTGGAAAGTTTCACCAAATTTCATCCTGCTTTGAGCCGACAAGCAACAATACGAGCCCAAAAGGAATCACTACCTTAAAACCGTTGTTGTAACAGATTAATTACACTCTGTAGACTGTACATACAGTATATAATTTGCACATTACATACTCTAAAAATATAGATATACATAGAAACAAGAATCTAAAATACTTCTATGGTGTGGAGTCCAGCCACAATAATCCTTTCGTACAGTAATTCACAAATACAGGATACCGTATCACCAAGAGTACCTACATAATAGATAAGAGTGGGCCAGCTGGCAGGCTGTCTGCTATCAGCTCAAGGTACACGCTCTTCACGCTAAAGGCCGACCCCCCCCCCACAAACGTGTACTCAGTACACGTTTCTGTACGCTCGCTCGCCGTATCTTTACGTGTTAAAGCTCGAAAAAACAACGCCTGCGTGCGTCCAATTTGTGTCTGCTTCGAGCTTTAGAACGCAAAGATAGCGTGCTAATTTCTTTGAAGTGAGCATACACGTTTGTGGGGGGTCAGCCGTTAGCGAACATAGCATGTACCTAGAGCTGATAACAGAGAGATTGCCTGCTGTAACACTCTTATATATTATGTACTCTTGGTATCACCAAGCAAGAAATCACACAGTACACAACTTGTTCTCAACTCGGGCCCACTTCCCTCAATAATAGAAAAAACGTTTAACCAATTTGATATTCTACAAAATTCATCGTCATAGAAAGTTTTCGTCGCAGATATTTTTACAAAAACAGCATAAATACGTACAAAATTAGACAGTACAATTTCTCAAATCTCAATGCTTCCTTATCAATACCCGATCAGCAATATCAATGACGAAACCTAACCCTGAGTTTTACCACCCGATCAATTGAACGAGACCAGCAATCAAGATTGATGGCGGGTAAATAAACATCCTCTAAATTGTAATAAAATTTACATTTTAAAAAACTGTTTAAATTTTAAACTTAATATGTAAATGTCCCATCCACAAAATCATACGTGAATTAAAATGTATAGTTAAATTTGGACACCTACAAAAGTTTAAGAAAGGAAACTTAGCTCAAAGATGACACTAAGCCATTAAAGTTTACTTTATGCTCGAATGAAGCAACGAAGAAAACGGAGAAGCGGAACGAAACAGGAAACACGAACCTTGGGTGACACTTAAACAGAGAAGCGGAGCAACGGACAAAACCGTGAGAGAGGAGCAAGACCTTGAAACTGTGAGTATCAATAGACAAGCACTCCTTTTTAAACCGTTTTAATTCTCCATTTCTCTGCTTCGTTTGCCTGTTTGTCCGCCCGCAGTTCTGTTCATCATCAGTAACATTTTCCGTTTTGAACGGTTCGTCGTGTCTTCGTTGGAGCATGAATTGACCTTTAGGAAGCCAATAATATTTCCCCCTTTGTGAAAACAAAAAATGTAAGATCAAATTTAACAATTTCCTGAAAACTTCCGAAACCTATGTAGTTTCCCCCGAACTTAATTTTAAGGAACCTGTTCGAAATCCATAATGTTCAATAATTTCCAGCTTTATCTAAATTAAAACTTCATCACAAGTCCAAGATGAAAATTTTAGCACAAAAATATAATATACAATAAAACAAAATTAAAGTATAAATAAAGCTCAAACTTTATACTATATGCTAACAGTATCTACAAAAATAAACATATATAGCTATGCATAGGGTTGCTCCGGGTCATGCAGCGGAGTTCGGAGCCAAGGTCGCGCCCGGGCCGGTCCGGTTTAGACCAGGCCCGGAAAATTATTTGTTAGGTCCGGCCCGGTTCTGGCTTCGGGCCCGGCCTTAGTGACGGGGCCCACCGGACCTGCCGGGTTCACTGGGCCAGGCCAACCGGGATCACCGTGCCTCAGCGGAACTCACCTTAGACCTTGGGGCAGCAGCTAGCCCGGGTTTCGAGCCGGCCGGGCTTCACAGGCTTGAATGGGCTCCGGGCCTGGTAGCGGGTCCTAGGCTCTGGGCCGGGCCCGATTACTTTCTCACCGGAACAACCCTGGTTACGCAGTTTAGTGCAATTTCTATAATAAAATAAAATATAATGAAAGCTAAAGCAGGAAAAAACCACGCATGAGATCAACCGACTACCAAAAATAGGTGGACTGAATTTAAAACCAACAACAGATGACAGAAGAACATATTTATGTACAAAGAATACAGATAATTGTCAGAAGCAAAATGCAGTAAAAAACAACAAAAATAATAAGAATTTTAAGGAAGTACCTAAAGTTAAAAATGGAACGATTTTAGAATGTCAAAATGGTTGAAAACTATTTTTTATATCTTCAACTTTCCACTAACGAAACGAATTGTTTAAAACCAGTCACACTGCATGAAGGAATGATAAAACAAACAAAAATGAAGTCTTGATACCAAACCAGCAGATAAGAAAAATAGTATATAGGCTAGCTTAGCTACAAGACAAAACTAGAAGCTACATATGCTACAGAAGGATTATATGTATATACCTGCTGCGCTAGCTAAAGAGTTATCACGAAGATTCAAACTTTGTGAAGTAATTTTCAAATAATGACGAAATACAATGATATATGCCTGATAAAATAAATAAAACGTCTGATGCTAATCGTCTCTACTAATAATTGTACAATGCAATGCAAATAGGAGGGGGCACTCCATGTTAATTTGTTGGAAAATTTCATGTCGATCTTAATTTGAGGGGCTAGGACAAACATACACCTGTTGTTCGGGGTTTCCAAAACACAAAAAAACGGAACAAAAATGAGCGGTTTTCGGCAGAAACGTGCCTTAATCTAACAAAAACGTGCCTTAATCTAACGATCAACAGTAAAAGTTTTTCATCTGCAGTTTCATAAATGATTACATTTTTCATTTTTGTCCACCACCCTCCCCTACCAAGAAGAAGCCGCCGCAAGAAGGATGCAGCCCGACACGGTGTCCCCATTTTGGCTACTTCTGGTTCCAATACCCCCAAAAGGAACGGATGCAAGCAACAAAAGGCGAACGTAAAACTATATATGTATCTGTCGAAGCCAAATAGATAAATAATAAAGCCAGATATTGATATCTGGCACTGCAAACGCAGAGAACAATAAAGTCCAATTAGGTGTCAAAAATGACAAATTACTTATGTTATTCAATAAGAACATAATTGCTGTGTAATTTCTATGAGTGCTAAGATATCAAACATAAAATTAATTCTTATATTCTTTACGATTACTGTGCTTAGTTTAATTTAATTTTAAGTTATCAACAGCTAAAATTGGAAAAGCACATGTACCTGAGTAAAAGTCT
Source organism: Trissonchulus latispiculum (assembly GCA_030248195.1). Classification (NCBI taxonomy): domain Eukaryota; kingdom Metazoa; phylum Nematoda; class Enoplea; order Enoplida; family Ironidae; genus Trissonchulus; species Trissonchulus latispiculum. Next base: position 49,520 of record JASAND010003939.1, read on the forward strand.
AATTGTATTTCAAAGTAAACAATGACAAAATATGGAAATGTTAACCTAGGTATTTTTGGTCAACAATAGCGTCGTTTGCAGAATGAACAATAAGACAAGATCAAATAGAATTTCCAAGAAAATTTGATTTTTGACGTTCGGCAAATAATCCAATTTTGAAAAAATGGCTGACGTTAAACACAGAATTCAAATTCCAACTAAACGAAGGACGAAGTTCCTTTCAGCAGAATCAGTTTGGACAGAACTAGCGGCTTATAACTTAAAATTAAATTAAACTAAGCACAGTAATCGTAAAGAATATAAGAATTAATTTTATGTTTGATATCTTAGCACTCATAGAAATTACACAGCAATTATGTTCTTATTGAATAACATACGTAATTTGTCATTTTTGACACCTAATTGGACTTTATTGTTCTCTGCGTTTGCAGTTTGTTATCTGGCGTAAACGTCAAGGCATTTGTCTATCGGGCAATTTTACTTTCTGCCAGATAGACAAATGCCTTGAAATTTACGTCAGATAATTATCTGGCAAGCCAGATACTCAAATAAAGGTGTTTCAATCTTATTTTGCTATCTGACATGCCAGATAACTATCAGGCAGGAATTGTATGCCAGGGGGCAATGGAACCGCCTCCGTGGGAAATCCGATGGACAAGGACCCCATCAAATGGAGATCCCCACAGGTGTCCTCTGGCATCCGTCTGGTGGGTCAACGGCGCTAAATGGGTTCCAATTTTGCGGGGCATGGCTGATCATTTCCCTTTCCGGTTTTATCATCAGTCATGTCGGAGCTGGATGCCTCCAATCCTTAAATTATGCTGCCGAGCGGGTAGACGCTTTTATTGCCCTACTCCGGGCTTCCCTTTTGTCTGCCCTGGGAAGACGTGTGCTGGGCATGGAGGTGGAGGCTTCCCATATCGCTAACCGATTGCCGCCAGTCAAGAAGAAGAAGAAGAATTGTATGCCAGATAACTATCTGGCAGGAATTGTACACCAGCTAACTATCTGGCAGGAATTGTATGCCAGCTAACTATCTATTGGATTTGTCTATTGGTTTGTCTATTGGCTTCGACATATCTATCCTATCCTATAGCTATGGTTTATAACACTTGCACTGATTGAAACAAACTAACAAACAAACAAACAAACAAATAAATATACATGAATCTATGTATAACATTACGTATACGTAGGTACTGCTGGCGGCACTGCGTAAATAAAGTCGAAATAAAGCAAACAAAACAGAAAAATAACAGGTAGGCAGGAAGGAGGCTCCGGTGGGCTAAAGAGCGGAAAAACAACAACAGAAAAGGCCGTTCAAATTTAGGACGAGAAACCACCCCCCCCCCCTCCCGCCCTCAGACTGGTGTTGGATCGAGGGGCCCCATCCCTTTCGACACTTCTATTAAGCTGGGCTTATTCTAAGGATCTATCTCGGGGAGGGGACTGCTTGGGAGCCTCTGTAAAGCCCGAAAGGCTGGGAATGCGTTTTGAGCTAATGTTTTACTGTTTGAAAGCGAAACGTTTCCTAAAATCTAAACATAAGCTACAATACGTAACGTAAACCACCAAAATAGGCAGATTTAGTGGTCAAACGGACAAAGAAATTTACTGGCTAAAATTTGGTTCCAAAAGGGGCACCATCTGGTGTTTGGTGGCAATTGGGGACGATTTTGGGGGAGGAGAAGTCTGTATATCCCCCCCACTAGAATAAGCCCAGTTAAGTGCGGGTAAAGTCCGGTTACAGTCCCCCCACGCCTCATCATCCGTTCCTACCTAAGACCGGCTAAAACACAGGAGGGAGCAAAAAACTAAATCAATGCTAAACATCAAAGAAAGTCTGGTTTATCGACTAAAAACGGAAGATGTGTGCAGTGAGTTCCGTGTCCTTCTGTTCGTCGACGGATGTCCATCCGGTTTCCAGGGGGGGGAGGACAAAATGGAAAATCTTCGTGATAGGATCCCATCCCATCCAATCCAAACCAGTCCAATCAAAAATCGTCCATCGATCAAAACTCGGACAAAAAAGGAACCGATCGGATCCAACAAAAATAACGAATAGAATAGCGGGCTGAGATGGGGGGACCAGAAAGCATAAGAAGATTGTCCACAAACAGAACTAGAGAGAGAGAGTGAGAGAAGGGGGAGAGAGTGTACTACGATGTCAGAAGGCTGGGGAGGTCTGTTTACTGTCATTTTTGCTGCCACTGCGACTGCTGCTGTTGCTGTGGGACTTGTGGGAGGAGGCGGCGCTCCCGGGCGCGGACCCGCCTGAGCTGGGCGGGAGACCCGCGGAGTTGGGCGTCTCTGGCAGCGTCTTCTCGTACTGCATCAGGGCGTGGTGGAGGAACTCGTACTGTTCCAGGGTCTGAATCACACCGCCTCTGAAACAAACAAAAAACACAACTATGAGTAACTGAACGAACGATTAGCATATCCGTACGTTCCTTATACGTAAACGTATGTATACTATGATTGTCTATGCAAGGCAGGAGACTTTCTTCAAATCACTCTCACAAAGCCAAAGGTAAGCCACAAAATATTTGGGCGCGCCAATTAATGATCACATTTTTAGCTTATTAGTGTCTATTTTAAACTTTTTCTTAGTTACGTACTCAAAAACAATGTGTTTGGCTTTGCATATATACTTTATACAGATATAGTGTAGCGCCAGGCTTAAATTATTTTAGGCCGTAAAGTTTGCCGACCTAATCTTTTTAAACGTTTCTATCATAGATTTTTTTAAAATTTCAAAAAATTTTATGTGCAGCACTAAACATAAACTCTGCAAACCTTTACGAAACAATCCCGTTTACCAAGTCCGGTAATTTTGAACATAAATTTATAGGCACAACAATGAGTGTGAGCACGTATGCATGTACGTAGATAAGCTGTTATTTCACAGAGATTATTAAGATTATTTGTAGATTGTTTCTGGATCCTCCTAAATCCTGCAAGTCACAAAACTTGACCAATTGAGCTAAAATTTGGTATGGCCAAGAGTACATAATAGATAAGAGTATGACAGCTGGCAGGATCTCTGTTATCAGCTGTCGACCCATGTTCTGCACGCTGACGCCCCCCCCCGTAAATGTGACCTATCATTTAGCAATCTCGAATGATAGGTCACATTTGCGGGAGGAGGGGGGTGGGTCCCCGATAGAATGCTTATTGTAGAACTAGTACGCAATTGCGTACTAGGTACTGATTTGCGGGGGGTCCAATAGGTACGCAATTGCGGGGGGGGCGTCAGCATGCAGAGCATGGGTCGCAAACTGATAACATAGAGAATGCCAACTGTCACAGTCTTATGTATTCGCTGAGGCAATGATAATGGATGCCTGGAGGTCAAAATTTCTAAATTTCAAATAATCTACAATTACAGTGGTTTTTAAAAGGATGCAGGAACAAAAACTTTTGATTGGTCGGAACGTCAGTCTCATAGCCTGGGTTTACTTCGGTGGAGGGGGGGGGTGGCCATCCCCCCATCCCAACCTTTTTTGGGCTTCCCGCCCTCGCTCACGTTGAAGTGCCTAGAAACTGCAAAAATTTAGCGGAATTTCCTCACTACTTTTGCTTTTCCCACCCCCGCTATAGGGGTCTGGATCCCACTCCCACTATTTTCGCCTGAAGTAATAAACTCAGACAGCGGTGCGGTGATTGGCGTCCGCATAATAATCACTGTCCCGCAGTCAGGGATTAGTATATATATACGCATGTACCTATCCATCCTCATCTGACAGACAATTCCCAAAATGTCGGCCACATTCTCCTCCTCCAGCTGTCGTATCCCCAGACAGGTCCCGATGTAGCAGCCCGTTCGACCGATACCAGCACTGCAACAACAACAACAGCAATAAAAGAATACAAAAACAAAAATCAACACGACAACAACAATTGTTATTACAACCACGAAAAACTTACCCTAACATCACAGCACAATCTCTGTACGAACGTTAAAAAAATTTCCAATAAAACGAATAAATTACGTAGCATTTGTTAGCCCTGGAGATTGGCGACATAACAAAATTCAATCAAGATTTGGTACACTCTCACACTAAAATGAATGATCTGGTGGTGCCAAACCAATCGATCCTATTTCCTTTCAGGGGCGTCCGGACCTAATTTCTTCCAAAAAATGGCCAAATTGGCACCAAGAATAGCTAAAAAATTTACCCTCACGTTTGGATAAGCTTATGCATCCTTTAACAGGTCAAATTCTGAGCACAAACAGTTTTAAATCGTCTTTAAACGAAGACTACGTACAAAGTATGTGTGGGCTGGAGGCGCTAAAGATTCGTATATATATATATATATATATATATATATATATATATATATATATATATATATATATATATATATATATATATATATATATATATCAATGAATTAGTATTGTTTTTTCTGTTAGATCCCCAGGGGCCAATGTTATCAACGTCTAAACCCGGGTTAACTCGCAAACCCGGGTTAACTTGGCTATCTTTAACATATAAAGTTAACCCGGGTTAGTGACTTAACCCGGGTTTGGGCGTTGATAACATCGGCCCCAGGTGGTTCTAATCTGTATATACAAGTACATATATACCTATAAGTGAAAGATTACGAAGTGGACCCTAATATATCTGTACGTATACTCTTTAAAACTTTTTCAATTCTATTTTGGATTCCTCACTATGTACAGCATTATATGATGTTAGGTAGGAAAGGTAGGCGGGTATATACGCGTACGTACGTATACACATAGACTAGCTGGTCTTGCGTAACCATATATAGGAGTTTACGTAGGAGGAGTCAGTAGAGAGCTACATTCAGAGAAGTCCTAGCTAGTGCTACTACAAGAAATAGAAGCTTTCCCCCCCCCACATTTTCCATATTCAATATTTTATGGATGCAAGATGCATAAAGTACTCACCAGGACCTACCACCCCAGCCCCCTGCCCTGCCTCTTTCCTCCACTCACTTTCATTCATTCAGTGAATGTATCAAGCGTATGACGCAAATGAGAAAGGTTCATTACAAAGGCCATTAGAGAGGGTGGAAAGGTTAAGGTTTACCCCAGGAGATATCTCCGTTCTGCCACAGGACATGGGGTGCCGGTGCTCATCCCCGGATTCTCAGTCGTAGAGCCAGGAGTGTCGCCTCAACTGATGACTGCACCCGTGTAAGGGGGGCGGCCCTTCTACACAGACTCCTGTTACCTTCCCACGGCAGTGGTACCCATTTACCGACCAGTTAAGGATGGATAGCTGGGTTGGCTAGAGTCGAGAAAGCTCTGTGGCCTCGGGGATCGAACCACCGACCCTAAGATCGGAAGTTGTGACCAGCGCCCCAGACCACTCGGCCATCCAGACGGGGCTGACTAACTTACCCGCCACGCCCTGGTTGGTAGTGTCTGTGAAAAAAGCTTATAGAAAAACCTTTGTATATATAACTATATATTAGCTCACGCACGTTTTACGTATTTTAACTTTTAGCGGCTCAACGTATGTAGTTGTCTCTCCCTCTGTTTATATATATATGTTTCTATGCATACAAAAATGTGTATATAGCATATACTTACTTATATTTACTATCCTATCACCACTGTTTTGTAGCGTAAAATACGCTTACAAATTACGCAGTCAGAAACCAAAATATGCACCCAAATACGCAGCCGAAAAATTGGTCGGTAGTAGAAATTTCAAGAGTGCTCTATATTAATTTCTTGAGACAACGTACCCAAGGCCGCACCCGGGGGGGGGGTTCAAGGGGTCTAGACCCCCCCCTTTTGGGATGACAAAATGGAAAATTTTTGCATTTTTTTATGGCAAAAACAGCTATTTTTAAAAAATTTTCGCGCCTACGGCGCGATAATTCACTTTTTGCAAGAAATAAACGTCCAGTGTACTGTTTTTTTGGCAAAAATGCAAAAATTCCTCAACTTCTGAGGGGGCTCCGCCCCCCAGACCCCCGTTGCGTTTTACCTTGGGCCCACCCTTTTCAAAATCCTGGGTGCGGGCCTGAACGTACCGTAGTTTTGGCTCTGGTTTCTGCTGGGGGGGGGGAAGGGGCTCCCGCCGCCAGAACCAAAGATTATCTCTTCAATTATATATACATATATGTACGTTTTAATTAATCCGTCTGCAGTAACTTAGACACTTTCTGCCCAAGCAGATGTATTATGCAACGTTGTTTTTTTCTTGTATATATATATATATATATATATATATATATATATATATATATATATATATATATATATATATATATATTTTGATTTGACAGGGTACACTAAAATGTTTAATTTTACGCAGTCTAAACTGAAACTACACAACGCACTCGAAAACAAATATACGCAAAATTTACGCAGGTCCGATTTCAAAATAAGTAACAAAAATGCTCCGCACAAAAGAGGATAATATGTGTGTGTTGGCTGTGTCTATATTATATCCTTTACATTCCGGTTGAAGAAGTAAAGACAAAAGTTTTATACACGTGACGTTATTTGGCACAGCAAGTTTGGGTGGGTGGCTCGGCTCCATGACAAAAGTTGTTCCGTTCGCATAGGACTTCCATTTGACACTAAATTCTATTTTTAACCTAAAATCGCTTAAGTCCCCACCCCACCACAGCACTCTACAGCCACTTTGGGTATGCAGTTCTATGACAAAGTTGCTCATCTCACTCAGGGCTTTCATTTGATACCAAATTTGACCACTTTTGAAAAATTTTATTTTTGACCACTTGACCCCGCACCCGACTGACCCTTCAAACGGCAAACTGGAACCAGCCCAGCAATATAGGCACGTCGGACGGCAAAACGGATACCGGGAATGAGCTGGGCACACCAGAAAACCCCTATAGACAAAGTTTTGAGAGGCCAGGTAGAGCCTACTATGGACCTCCAGGAAGCGGTTTCCGACATGACCCTCCAGACGGCAAAGTGGAACCAGCACAGCAAGATGGATGAGTCCTACGGCAAAAAAGACACCGGGAATGAGCTGGGAGCACCAGAAAACCCCTATAGACAAAGTTTTGAGAGGCCAGGTAAAGCCTACTATGGACCTCCAGGAAGCGGTTTCCGACTTGACCCTTCCGACGGCAAAGTGGAGCCAGCCCAGCAAGATGGGTGGGTCTGACGGTAAAACTGACTGCGGGAATCGATTCTCCGTGCCAGAAAACCATCGTATGGAAGATTTGAGCGTTCAAAGTTAAATAGATAGCGAGAAATTTCGATTTTTCATTTTTCGAATTTTCGCCGGGCCACTGTGGTCGCTAGGGAAGTGATAGAGAAACGCAACCTGGACCGTTAGTTAGTTCAATATATGTAATTTCTGAATATAAAAAGAAATCAGCTCCAGCTCGTAACGTTCGACCTGAGCGACGACCACAAAAATGGTCACTTTTCGCTATGAGCCGACTTTGCGGCGCCACTGCGGCGCTGTGGCGCAAAAAAAGTTGTGATTCTTAAATTCTTTAGAGGGTACTACTAGACCCCATAGCCCTTTAGGTTGGCCCACCGCTGCAGATCATTGCATGCAGATCATGCAGATCATCAAAGCATTTCGCGAAATTTCTTGCACTTCGCGAAAACTCCTCGCGAATTTCGCGAAACACTTCGCGAAGTTCGCTAGCTAATGTTTTTGTTAGCTAATATGAGGGGTTTTCTCCATATCTACCAAAATTCTCGGTAAATTCTAAATTGTAGCTTTGGCTCAAAATTTTCTCTTCGCGAAATGTCGCGTAATTTACGCGATGTTCTGCGACATTTCGCGAAGTTGTCGCGAAATCCGCTTAAAAGGTGTTGTGGATTTACGTCTTTTGGACAGTCCTAAATTATGAAGTTTTGGCTTGTGGATACAGAGAACACGAAAAGGAAATTATAGCTGAGCTATATATATATATATATATATATATATATATATATATATATATATATATATATATATATATATACACAAGAACAAAAAGTGCTCCTTCGTCGCAAGTAAAATACATATAAGTTCCGTAGGAAGGTTGTAAATTAAGGAAAACAAGTTGCAACCGCTTAATGCGCCTGTCCTACAACGAGGCTCATATTGGCGTATGTCATAATACGAATAATTTGCAGATATATATATATTTTACTTTTATATAAATACATACTGCATAAAGCTTTTCATTACAAATTATCCTTCATATAATGTTGATCAGTCATTATAGTGTGTATATGCTCAATACGGTACGCCATGAGGCGCTCTGACTCACAGCCAAGTGGGAACGCATTCTGCGTGTGTATAATGTGAAAGTGTTTCGAGAATGCATTAGAGGTGTGCCATAGTGTTTCAGGAAACATCAGGTTGCATGTACAGTTCAGCTTGAGCAGTCGTAGTTCACTTCAGTCCATTTCTTCTGGGCCACAACGTCTATTCATTTTTCCGTAATGAGGATGAAGCTGAGGTTCTTTAATGAGGTTTTAATGTGGAATGCACTGTGACGCCAATATGAGCCTCGTTGTAGGACAGGCTCATATGTTAAGCGGTTGCAACTTGTTTTCCTTAATTTACAACCTCCCTACGGAACTCATATGTATTTTACAGGCTAGTTTTTGCTTATGTACAACCTGCCTACGAAGACTCATATGTATTTTACATGCGACGAAGGAGCACTTTTTGTTCTTGTTTTCTATTATTTTATACACATCTATTTTATAATTTTTGCTGCCATTTTCGCAAATAAAGTCCGATCGAAATAATTTTGGTATGTATCAACTGGTAATGATCCCCTCTATATATGGTGCAAATGTCATGCCGATAGCTCTTGTGTAGCGAGAGTAATAAAAAATTTTTGTGATTTTTTTTTGTTAACGAATTCACAAAAAAAAATCACGGGTTCGCAAAAAAAAATCACCCATGGATCTAATCTCAGGATACAGCTATGAAAATTTTCTTTTCATGTATGAATAGAGCATAGTCCATAGAGTTATTATGTAAAAAAATTTGGACCCCGAAGTTTCTTTTGGGTAGGCTTAACTTCGAATTTCGGTGCTCGGCCCCCGGGTCCAAAGTGGCTACCATGACCAATTTTCTTGACACTGTTTATTGACTCCAGGAAGCTAGGAATCCACTTGTTTGGTGTTCTATTCCTCTTGTAAGCACAGCGCAAACAATTTGGCGTAGTAATTTCGCATCTGGACTGGTCACGTGACTTGGCCCAGGGTCACGTGACCTTGGTCAGGGTCACGTGACTGGTCAAAAATTTTATTTCAAGGTCCAGGAAGCCTAAAAACTCGCCTATATAGGTTTTTCGGGGCGTAGAATTCAAATTTGGCATCTGTTTTTATGTAGCATTAGCCCACATATGTGATCCAGACCTCCCCAGGGGTCCGGAGGGTCGGGGTCATGCCTAACAGCCAGTCAGTGGGTCAGACGGGTCTGAGGTACCTAAAAACATGTGCTATATAGGTTTTCGGGGTCGTAGAGCTCGAATTTGGTGTTAGTTTTGCTGTAGCAGCCATCCCGCACCTTTTTACAAAAAGTTGTGGGTGATTTTTTTGCGAAAAAGTTCGCAAAAAAAATCACCCACCGTGGGCCAGCCCAGAGGTCATGGCAAGATATCCAATATATGGCTAGATAGTGCAGAGTGTGGACATGTTACATGCATAATATGGGTTAGCTAAGCAAAGTCCATAGTGAGTAATAGCAAAATTTTCAATTTTGGTCCGGAGTTGTCCGAAGGTCGGTTTTGGGGTGGGTCGACTATTTTGGGTACCCTGGTCGAAGGAGTTGGGCCTCGGCGGTCAAACTTACATATGTTAAGGTTGGGACCTCTGGCTATTACCATGCAAAAAATTTTCCAACTGCGGCTTGTTACTAATCCTGTAGGTGGGTGATTTTTTTTTGCGAATTTTCGGGGTGATTTTTTTTTGTTAACCTTGCTATAGACAAAGTTTTGAGAGGCCAGGTAGAGCCTACCCTGGACCTCCAGGAAGCGGTTTCCGACATGACCCTCCAGACGGCAAAGTGGAACCAGCACAGCAAGATGGATGAGTCATACGGCAAAAAGGACACCGGGAATGAGCTTGGCGCACCAGAAAACCCCTATAGACAAAGTTTTGAGAGGCCAGGTAAAGCCTACCCTGGACCTCCAGGAAGCGGTTTCCGACTTGACCCTCCCGACGGCAAAGTGGAACCAGCCCAGCAAGATGGGTAAGTCTGACGGTAAAACTGACTGCGGGAATCACGTGAAAGCGGCGAACATTATGTACAATACAACCACCAAATAGGAGAAACCGGAAAAAACACAACGCCGCCATAACCAGTCCGGGGCGCAACTTTTTAACGGTAAGTGATACGGGGCTGAAACTTCACAGATATACTAAACTCGATGTGCTCTACAATTTGCGCATGAAATCTGCGCAGGATCTGCGCAGGATTTTGTGCAGCTTCTGCGTAGCTTATTTTACACTGTCTCCAGCCACTTTTCACACATATTATAGGGGTCGCTGCCGCGACCCTTATGAAAACCCTGACTATCACTTTTTAAACCAAAAACATTAGTGATCTTGGCTTAGCTACTGCAGGATGCTCACTTACGCGCCTAAGCTACTCACCTCGCTACCCATACATACATACGTACGTCAACAAAATTCCTAAGAGGAGAAGAATGCAGTCAAACTGACATGTGGGGTGACCAGTCATCCCCGAAGGCAATTTTTCAGTTACTCATCGAGTCTCTGACGTTGCCCAACTTCAGACACTACGTACTCACCTCAAATCTCATGTGTAGCAATATGTATAGCTATGCACGTATACACTAGCGTAGCCAGAAAAAAATTTCGGGAGGGGGAATGCAAAATTTTTCCGGGGGGTCTGGGGGGCGGAGCCCCCAGAAACTGAGAAATTTTTCTATTTCGTGAATTTTACAGAGCATTCGTTGAAATTACAATACTATTTAAGGCGCAGTGCTTGTTCATGCACCTAAATAATGCAGAAGGTGGTCAAAGTAGACCAAACAGGGTAATCGGTACTCATTTGTTAGTGCGAAACACGTATTATAATGGTATAATACACATATTTCGCGCCGACGGCGCGAAAATTTTTGGAAAATAGGCGTTTACACACGTGGCAGGAAAAAATTCCTGGGGGGCAACATAATTTCGGGGGGGGGGGAATTCCCCCCATTCCCCCCCCCTGGCTACGCGCCTGCACGTATATATATGGTCTTTTTGCGAAATTGGTCTTTTCGCGAAAAGACCAACAATTTCGGTCTTTTCGCGAAGTGCCCGGTCACATTGAGAAGTTACTTTAAACTATGCACATTTCTGCTACCAGCCCGGTCTTTTCGCGAAAAGACCAAGTGTGGGGTCTTTCCCATTATCCCCCCATAGCTTCGTCAAAGTACTGAAGATGCCCACTTTGACGGATTGAGTTGAAATTTGGTAGGGGCAGGTTTTCGAACCTGCTGATTTCAAAAATCCAAAAATTTTAAAAATTTAAAAACTTTAAAAATTTTAAAATTTTAGTTTGGTAAGGGGGGACCAAGGGGAACCGAAAAATTTTTTGTCTTCGATTTTGCTGAAAAGATGTATATAGGGGTTTTCGGGGTCGTAGAAAACGAATCTGAAATCCGTTTTTCGATCCAGCTTTTTGTTAGCTCAATATAAGCTAAAGTTATAAGCTTAAGCTGTAAGCTTAGCCTGAGCCAACGAAAAGCTGGATCGAAAAACGGATTTCAGATTCGTGTTCTAACTGAAAACCCCTATATACATCTTTTCAGCAAAATCGAACAAAAATTTTTCGGTTCTTATTCCCCCTTACCAAACTAAAATTTTAAAATTTCTAAAAAATCTTTAAAATTTTAAAATTTTTGCATTTTTGAAATCAGCAGGTCCGAAAACCTATCCCTACCAAATTTTAACTCAATCCGTCAAAGTGTGCATCTTCAGTACTTTGACGAAGCTATGGGGGGGGATAATGGGAAAGACCCCAAGTGTGTTGGGCTTTTTGCGAAATAAGTCAAATCGCAACAATATTTATGAAAGCTGATTCATTTATGATGCAAAATTTATGGGGTCTATTCAGGGGCGTATCCAGGATTTTGAAAAGGAGGGGGTCCGGACCTAATTTTTTGACAAAAATGGCCAAATTTGGGCCAAAAATAGCCGGAATTTTAAAAAATCTTCCGAAAAGGGGTGGGTCCGGACCCCCTGGACCACCCCCTGGATACGCCCCTGGGTCTATTCTGTACCAGCAAACACTTAATTAGTTATATAATTTTTAATTTTCGTGGTTTTAGTGCCAGACAGTCTGTCATTCCTGACCGACAGTCCGTTAAAATTATATATGGTTTATACCCGACATGTGCAGCAGGGCAAATTCTGGGGGGCAAATATTTATGCTTCTCAAGACCTAAACCCATTAACTATGCACTAAATAAATAAGTTAAGTGAATACTATAAATGCAAAACCCATGCAAAGTATACAAATTCATCTACGTAGTTTCAAAATTGTAGCAAATTAGTCTGATCCATTGTGAAATGTGAATTAATGGTGTTCGTTAATACTGTGATATACTGTCATTTATACTGTTTAGGTCTTGAGCAGCATAAATATCTGCCCCCCAGAATTTGCCCTGCTGCACATGGCGGGTATAAACCATATATAATTTTAACGGACTGTCAGTCAGAAATGACAGACTGTCTGGCACTAAAACCACGAAAATTAAAAATTAACTACATAAGTGTTTGCTGATACAGAATAGACCCCATAAATTTTGCATCATAAATGAATCAGCTTTCATAAATAACGTTGTGATTTGACTTATTTCGCAAAAAGCCCAACACGCTTGGTATTTTCTCGAAAAGACCGGGCTGGTAGCAGAAATGTGTATAGTTTAAAGTAATTTCTCAATGTGACCGGGCACTTCGCGAAAAGACCGAAATTGTTGGTCTTTTCGCGAAAAGACCAATTTCGCAAAAAGACCACGATATATATATATATATGTATATATATATATATATATATATATATATATATATATATATATATATATACTCGATATTGTCTAGCTAGGTTCTACAGTTTCCTTATTAATCGTGAATATGGATGACCTATTATGAATAAAATCCTACGTCTTCAGTAATCCTAGTCCTAGTATCTCTTACCAATATATTGATGAGGATCGAAAAAAACAGTTTCGCTAAGTCACAACTATACATATTGCCTAAACAAAGGTAATCCAGGCTATATAAACTTATGTGTCTACATATATAAACAGCAGGAAATATATATTTCATGAAGATACGTAGGTTAGCGTCAAGGTCAGTTAGTGGAGGCGGATCCGAACACTTGAGACAGACAGTAGCTATATACTTAGAATACCGCCATTCTTTTATTGTGTTTGTGTCACAATAAAAAAGAATATTTGACACACTAATAATTATTTCACATATGTTCATTTTCTTACCACTTCACTGACACGCGAGCGAGCCAAAATCCCTTGTTTAGTTTCTGACATTGACACGCGTGTCAAGGACGCCTCCATACGAAGCATACATGAACGTGGTAATTATTGTAATTATATCATTCAACAGATACATTTCAGTCTCCCCCATATTTTGTAAAAAAATGAGATATAGTTATGCTTTTTATAATATATATGATAGACATATATGCATTTCAGTACGTACTACCTACCTACTTGTCATATAATAGCTACATTATACATATGTATATACATTTATTCAGAGTATATATATGTTAAGCAAAAGCAGGATATAAGCAAGGTCACAGAATATATATACGTCTATACTTAGTGGGAAAGTTTCCATCAGTCAAGTGATCTATCTCTCCGTCTTCATTTAAATTGTGTCCATTGCCCGTCCCAGTTTTCTCAGCAGTGCGTGGGCTTCCCCGCCGGCCCCACTCCTTCCCTTCTCTCCCGTTTCTGGCCCAAGAAAACAGCCGGCGCCGTTTCATACACGAAGAAGAAAGTGTATATACGTAGTTCAGAAAAAACGGGGGGGGGAACGGAAGAAGAGAAATCATCTGATTAGATGGCAACAGGGGAGTGGAGAGAGAGATATAGAATAACCAAGGTTAGCTACAGACGCTCTTCTGTGAGCAAAAGTAGAACCTAAAACGTATATACGTGCTGCCTGACATAACCATGGATGTATATTGTATAGGATTCTGTTCAAGTTTGACTGTGCATAAAATAATACCCGCACAATGAACAATTGGACAATCACCTGAGCACTTATATACGCACTAGATAGCATTTTATGGCGTGATCCAGAACCTTACTACCTACATCTGCCCTACCCCCCTGCGTGAACGCCTCCTGTCCTATACGTACGTACCTATGACAAACCTTCTTTTGTCCTGTAGCTTTGAACGTGCGCAGACCTTTTTGCATGTACCAAAACGGCACTTTTAATATTAAGCCTAGACAGTAGAAAGTAATAAACGCCCCGTCCCAAGTCAAGGCCTATGACTCACTCAGACAGTCAGAGACTAAGAGATAATAAAGGTACAAAATAATATGTTTCTGCAACAAGAGGCAAAGCTTCATTAGCCGCCGAAATAACCCCAGAGTGCAAATTAGCGAACGGACAGGCAAACCACTGCACACAAAAACTGGGCAACAGCAAGACAGTTTCGTAATTTCAACTCTTGGAATTTGGAAACGATAGGAATATTACTATGCAACGTCCTACATACATAATCTGGAAACTAAAAAGAAAAAGAAAATTGCACACCACCGAATCTCGGTTATCGTTGCGAAATGCTGATTAATTGATCAATGAATAATTGATTACTTGAATAATTTACCAGTTTTTTCAAGGAAAATATTGCTTTTACCATTTGTGGGGCTTTCGGTACCGATATCTTAAGTTTTAAAAAATTTTATCCAAAAAACAAAGTATATATATATATATACGTATATACGTATTTAAATTATCATTACTTATTCAATATCAGTTGAGGCAAATTTTGAACCGAACAGTTAATTCTTAACATACGTACGTAACTGTTTACACAGAGATCACTACAATTTAAGTTGTAACTTGACGCGAAAGCCTCACCTAAAATATCACAGCAGTTTGGGAGCGAATTCAAACTTAGGCTTAATTCGATGTGGCTGGGCGGTTCAAGGTTGGCCTAGTTAGCCACAGGTTGTGGCTTCGACGACCACCTCAGGCCAGGAATGTGCGGATCGGCGATGCTGGAGTGACGCAACTTAGTTTCGTTCGTTACTTAATTTCACTTACTACTTCGAACATTAAAACATTCAGAGCACTGGAAAATGACATTATATAATTGTCTTAGCCGTTATTTTCTATGTATATTATAAAATGACATAATATACAAATCTGCCACACTAATCAACTAATCCCTTTTATGCAACAGGACAGCGCCCTTTGCGTAAATTTAATCCACCCAAGATCATAATAGCTGCGTAGGTAGGTACCTGCAATGAACTATGACGGGACCCACAAAGGTCCCATTGCTAGTCTGCTTTCGTTTGTGTCGCTCCGACTCCACCTCGTGAATCAGTTCCAGCATCTGCCGGGCTGTGGAGGAGGGCGCCTTGTGGTCCGGCCACGCTGTGAACCAATAGTGCTTCACCTGAACAACAACACCAACAATATCTTTAGACACGACACAAAAGGAGGAGACAAGTCAACTAATTAACATTGACATTAACATTGACATTAATAATTGTCTCTTCAGTCAATTCAACCGAAGTACGCAAAATGTAACGTATACTTCCCGGCATTCATTCTGCCTTTTATTTTTTACAAAAAGGGTTTATGAGTAGATTTAAAATTAACGCAACATTGCTCAAAATCGAAAAAATGTTGGCAAATATAGACTGCATGAAATTCAACCGGAAATCTCGGAGATTTGCCAACCTGAAAGTAAGACAAAATTCCCGAAAAAACCGTACCTGCCACACAGCCGGTGACGAAGAATTGTCCAAATTGACCGGATTACCACCAGCACTATTACCATTACCATTGCCACAGCCGATGCCGCTAGCATTATTATTATTATTATTACTACTGTTATTGTTGTTGCTATTGTTATTGTTGCCTAGGATTGGAAGGGTAGGAGGTCGTACTGGTCCTGAGTAGTCACAAGTCGTAGCAGTCCCGGGATAGCGAAAGGACTGGAAAGGAGCAGAAGAACAAACGGTGGGAAAGGAAGTAGGACGTGGAGGCCCGAGGGGGCTGGGCGAGGGCGGGGGAGGGGGCAGGGGCCCGGAGGGGGCAGCGGAAGAAGCAGCAGAAAAAGTATGATGGTGATCGACGGTTGAGGTCACCTCGCCAGCCGCCAGGGAGGAGGACTCCGTGGTTAGGTTACCCGCAGTGAGGAGGGGAAAGGGAGGAAGGGAGGGCACCGGCGGAGGGGGCGCTCGTCGTCGCGGTCTCCCGGAGTCTCCCGCTGCTGTCCTGCTGCTCAGAGACCCATAGTGACCGTCCCCAGTCCCGGAGCTGGTGGTCGTCACCAAGGGTGAACCCTGACTGGCAGGAGGAGGAGGAGGAGGAGGAGGAGCAGGAGCTGAAACGAGAGGAGGAGGCTGAGGACCGCCCGGAGCGAAGGCAGTAGGCCGACGACTCCCGCCATCCGTCCACCCGTCCCCGGACGCCGCCATTTCCTCCGTAGCCGTCTTCACTTTCTGCAAAAAACAGGACAAACAGCGTCAGCGAAGCCAGTGGTAAGCATGCAGTATGCTTGCTCATATCACTATCATCCTAATACAGTGGCGCACATAGGAAATTTTTTCAGGGGGGGCGGACCTCAGAAAAATTTGGGGGGTTTGGGGGCGCCCCCAGAAGTTGAAATATTTTTGAAAACAAGGTTTAAAATGCAAAAATAAGCGTAAATTAAGCAAAAATCGAATACAACATTTCGCGCCTACGGCGCAAAAATTTTTGGAAATGTTAAAAAGTTGCCATTGAAAGGTTTAAAACGCTGACATAACGGAAAATTAAGCAAAAATGAAGTCAAGTTCGCGCCGACGGCGCGAAAATTTTTGAAATTTTATGTCCGCCTACTCGCGGACAATAAAATTTTCCTTTACGTCCGGTTTCGGGGGGGGGGCGAAGTGCGCCCCTGTCCTAATATAACACGCGTATAATAACTACTATCCAATTATCACAGTACATAAGTTTGCTGAGCCAAGGAAACAATGATCTCATTCAAAAATAATCAAAATTACGGCGATGCTCGATTTAGACTGGCTTCGCTGCCAAAACAACCAGAATAGGTGCGGTCTTGTGGGCCCAACAAAACCACAAATCGAATTAAGGACTATGCGCAACACGGACTTAATCTCTCTGCACTCTCTGCACCGGTTTTATCTACCTTAAGCTGAACAATGTCAGACTAACCTAATTTGCATACTGTAACATATTACATCTGTTTTGCGCTGTCATGCACATCAGTGCTGCTAAAGTTTTTAACAGGCTGTGCTTCTTTATCATTGTATAAACAAAAATAGAACCCGAGAGACCTACCTTTAACAAGAGATCACGCACATAATACCCGTTTTTTGCAGTAGTTGAACGAACAGTCACGGAAATGTTTCCGTACTGACCCATCCTATTCGGCAGGTAGGGCTCACATTTAATCTAAACATACAGAAACAGAGGCATACAGCAAGCTTTTGTAAAACAATTTGATTTACGTGTTTATAACGTATCATACTTTCTTCTTTCTTTCTTTTTACATACGATTATGTTCACAACATTAAAATGTCTTGTAGACGAAACGTATTCAGGTATTCTACCAAATGTTACTGTACGAGATGAGTCGATGTATATCCACGACGCGCACTGACACAAAGCTGCGACTTCGACAACCCTGCGTATCAATCAGTTCAAATCATCAAGACCCCCCAATTTCCACTTTCAAACAAAATAATAACGTCAACTGACGCCCTTTAATTAGATTCCGACTTCACGAACCATAAAAACCAACCAAAGTCAGTATAGGCATTTATTTCTGCTAGCTACCTTATTCTTTTCCCTGAGTTTGGTTATCATGACAACACAGGGGGCTCGCTGCTCCCAGACCATTCGCCAGAAGTCGTTCACTGTGTTCGGGAGCGGACCCTGGGTGGCTATGAAGGCCCCTGCCTCCCCGTCGTAGCCCTGAAAGCCAGAAAGAAAATAGGGAGTATTCTGCAAACGCAAAGCCACACCATTAGATCCTTTAAACTGAAATTTTAGGCACCAATAATAAAAACAGAATATAAAAATACAAATCAACTTTTACAAATCGGTTTAAATTGGAAATGGCGCTGAAAAAATGCTGTTTCAGTTAAAATTTTGACCCTATCACAATTTTTCAAGCAGAAACCACGTATTTGCAAATAAAGCATTTTGTTTTTGGCCGCATAGATCTCCTTTCTTGAAAATGTCCTTGTCTTACAGACTTTTACTGCCTCCTTCCCAAAAGTTCTTCCCACCATAAACTCTTGGCGCCACTGATATGCATACACTTATTCGCTGGCTCGCTCACTCGTATATAGTTGGCATTAATATAGCTGGAAGCGGCGTTTCCCGGAGGCAGTTCCGACAATCGAACCCTCGTGGCAGGATTTGGCCATATAGTCTTGTACCGGTTCTTATTCGCACTCCCGGGAATGTCCAGCTTGTTCGCATGATTCAGCGGGATGTCCTGAGCCGAGAACAAAGCGCAAAAACAAAACCATCCAAAAAGAAAATGCAAAATAGAAACACGACGTCACCTATAATATCATTACTGTTGTCAGATCACAGACCACTCCCAAACACTACACAAGTATGCTAAACAGACTTTTAAATTTTAAACCGTAAACCGCTACCTAACTAATTTACTTAACGCTAGAAATGGTATAGTTTTAATAAGGCTTTAAGAGAAGCAGGGACAGGAAATTTGTTGATAGGAACTGACTACTAATGAAGTCCGGCTGTCGGCTGTCGGCCCGGTGGTGTAGTGGTAAGCCTGTTTGTCTGGCTGTCAGATCGACGACAGTAGTTCGATTATATCCCTGCCTCTATCCCGAGCACAATTTCAATGGTATCCCCTCCGTATCGTAGCGATATAACCCGGTTTGCTCTTTCCTTTGGTAGTCCAGCATTTGAGTGAAGCGCTGAGGACGTAGCCAGTGTCACAAAATGTTCAACGACATTTACCTTCTAATATACCTACTGCACGCAATAACAGGATAGACACAATCAAAATTGCTTACGGCGAATTCTTCATACAAAGATTTCACGTCCTTAAGACATGTCTTCAGTTGTTTTCTGGTCAATCGATTCCCTGCAGAGGTTAGATACTCTTCCACTGAGCTGAAACAAGAAAAACAAAACAACCAAATAAACAATACATTTTACAAATAAATATATGCATAAACCAAATTCCATTAATGTACAAGTATCCGCACGCAGGGTCTTTCGGTTAACAAGGAAGTATAACGTATTACGTATATAACTTAGATAAACTCTGAACCAAATCTGCTTTAACAGAATTAAGGGTGCCCATTACCATACCTACTATAAAAGTTAAGAAATTAATACGTAAGAAGATTCAAGAGTTCCGTACTACGTACAGCTAACCTCTAACCAACCCACAAATTATGCGCGTTAATTACGTAAAAGTGAAACTTTATTAGCATCTCTGACTAGAACTTCTTTTTCCTGCGCATAGATTATGAGTTGGAGCGTGGGAGTACTTCGAAGAACTCAAACAGAGACACGTATACCACAATATCTATATAATACGTAGCATATATAAACGTATGTATCACGATTATATATACGTTACGTCTATATATCTGTACACCTATATAATGGCAAAAAACCAACACGGAAAATATCCTGCGCAGACATGGCAGAAAAATACTGGATCTAAAAGCAACCAGGAAACAAAAGAAATCCAATAACCATAATTAAATTTTCTTTGGTTACACAATATATATAAATATATATACGTATATATATATTTGTATATATATAATACGTATATATTACATATATATATATAAATATATATATACGTATATATATATTTGTATATATAATATATATTACACATATATATCAACATATTTATATACAAGTAACAAAAAATGCTCCGCACAAAAGAGGATAATACGTGTGTGTGTTGGCCGTGTCTTTATATCCTTTAAATTCCGGGAAAAGGTAAAGACAAAAGTTTCATAGGCGCGTGGCGTCATGGGGCACAGCAAGTTTGGGTGGGTGGCTCCATGACAAAAGTTGTTCCGTTCACTTAGGACTTTCATTTGACACCAATTTGACCAGTTTTGAAAAAGTTCATTTTTGACCCAGAATAGCTTAAGAATCCCACCCCACGATAGCACTCTATAGCCACTTTGGGTACGCAGTTCTCTGATAAAAGTTGCTCAGCACACTTAGGGCTTTCATTTGATACCAAATTTGACCAATTTTGAAAAATTTCATTTTTGACCTAAAATCGTCGAAGTCCCACCCCCTACCCCACCACAGCACTCTACAGCTACTTTGTGTGCGCAGCCCAGCCAGAAAACCCCTGTAGATAAAGTTTTGCCTACTATGAACCTCCAGGAAGAGGTTGCCGACTTGACCTGCCAGACGGCAAAGTGGAACCAGCCAGCAAGATGGGCAGGGCCAAAAACCCTGAACGTGCCATTTCGCTGCTGGAGGACCCAGTACAGGTCAAATGTGGATTTTAACAGCCAATTGGACGTAAAAAACCATTCTCTACACGATAGACTAACAAGTTTCATCAAATTACATCGTTTTTAGCATTTTTCAAAAATTGCCCTATGCTTATGGACCGGTCAGGACCCACAGG
Source organism: Trissonchulus latispiculum (assembly GCA_030248195.1). Taxonomy (NCBI): domain Eukaryota; kingdom Metazoa; phylum Nematoda; class Enoplea; order Enoplida; family Ironidae; genus Trissonchulus; species Trissonchulus latispiculum. The sequence goes on from JASAND010003939.1 coordinate 70,333, forward strand.
TCGCTGGGTCGATGGGTCGCCGGTCCGGCGCCACAGGCCGCTGGGTCCACTTTGGAGGGGTCCCCCAACGACAAAAAATTTTCACCTCACCAAGGGCTTTCATTTGATACCAAAATTGGCCACTTTAGGAAAAAATCGATTTTGGACCATTTTGGACCGGTCCGGACCCTGATCAGGGCGCCACAGGCCGCCGCGTCCACTTTGGAGAGGTCCTCCAATGATAAAAAATGTTCGCCTCACCAAGGGCTTTCATTTGATACCAAAATTGGCCACTTTTGGAAAAATCGATTTTGGACCATTTTGGACCGGTCTGGACCCTGGTCAGGGCGCCACAGGCCGCTGGGACCACTTAGGAGGGGTCCTCCAATGACAACAAATGTTCACCTCACCAAGGGCTTTCATTTGATACCAACTTGGCCACTTTTGGAAAAATCGATTTTGGACCATTATATATGGGCCCGGACCCCTGGCCAGGGCGCCACAGGGGTCCGGCCGGTACCTACTATAGCCTATGTTGTAGTCCTCCCGCAGCCCACCCCCCACACCAAATATGACAGCTCTACCTGCAGCAGATCTTTCTACACAAGAGGCTAAAGTTGGACTTGCGACACGTGCGGGGACCACCTCCATCAGGGTGTCCCACAGCCCCATGGATAGGTCCTAGAGCAAAACTAATGGGCCATTTAGATTCACCATATAGGGGTTCCTTTCCTATTCGAATACGAAACCTCAGCCCAGCAGCTCTTATGTATAGGGCTGCCTACTCAGTAGGCCCAGACCTCCCCCTTTTACAAGTTAACTTCTGACCCCTGGCCAGGGCGCCACAGAGCACCGAGCAGCAGCAGCACCATCTCGCTTCCCGGAGACCTTCACGTTGGGGCAATGCTATATAGCCCATATGAGTACCTGGCTTTGAGCCGTGCTCTCTGTGGACGAGTGCAAAGATTTTCGGACTTGTATTTTCCGGGGGGCCAAAATAGGGTGTTCCCCCTATGTACACAGACCTATGGGGGGGGGTCCTAGAGCCTCCAAAACTGATTTCCCCTTAAATGGGGGGATTCTATACAAAAAGGACCAAAAGTTCCTAGGGGGTCTAAGCCCTCCGAGCCCTAGGGTGGGGGAAAAATGAGGAGAGAAAACACGAGCTGGGAAAGGGGCTATTTTTCATATCTCGAGATTGGCTCGACAGATTCGGCTGAAATTTTTACAGTATGTACCCCTGCCCACAGGCTCTTCACACAGCGAGTTTGAGCCCGATCGGTCCACTCCTCCCTGAGATATTAAAAAAAACTATTTCCAAAAATTAGCATTTCCCCAAAATTTCCCTATTCTAGATAGTGCGCCTGATATGTGCGCATCACGGGGGGGGGGGGGGGGGGGGGGGGGGGGGGGGGGGGGGGGGGGGGGGGGGGGGGGGGGGGGGGGGGGGGGGGGGGTTGGGGGGGGGGGGGGGGGGGGGGGGGGGTAGGCTATTGCATACATTGGTACGTATATGCGTAGGTAACTTTCCCATAAATAAATAAATAAATATATATATATATATATATATCTATATATAATACCTGCCTAACATTTACGTAGGTACGTAATGAGATTTTGGCTTCGTTTGACACCTGCTTGGCCAGACACCACCTAATCCATCGCAACTTAGGTAAACAAGAAAATAGCGCAACCTGATTTATTACGGCTTAAAAGTTACGCATATATAAGTTTAGTTTGGGCCATTTTAGTGATTGTGCCGACTTTGGCCCCATATTTTATAAAAAATATTTCTGCCGTCGGGCGGAATACAAACTATCTTACAGGGTATTTTGATCGGGGGCTGGCCCCCCCCCCGAAAATGCCTCCCCCCCCCCGAAATCGCCCCTCCCGGGATTTTTGCTCCCCCCTGGGACTTTTTGGGGGCCCAAATTTTTGCCAAAAATATGCAAAATTTCAAAAATTATCCGGCCTCGCCTGAGATTTTTTCGTAAAAATGGCTACTTTTAGCTTAAATCCTGGAATTTTTGAGAACTTTTTGCCTTTCTACGTGTAATATACGCCAAAAATACCAATTTTTAGCTCATGGTTGCAAAAAATCTCCCCCCCCCTCCTTGACCGCCACCGGGAAACCCTAAAAATACCATGGCTTATATACTGATAATACGCATTCCATGGAAAGGAGTGATCTCAGACTGATCTAACTGTACCAAAAATGTTAATAAATGAGTATACATTGAGTAGAATCGCCAAGAAGGGCAAGGTCTCTCTCCACAGGGTGTACCAGAAACTAGTTTGCGCGGTCCCCCTCGCACAGTTTCGGGGGAGTAACGAGACAATAATAGGGAGGTGAAATAGCAGCTCTCGCCACATTTTCAAGGTAGTGGCAACTCTTTTTTATATACTCGTTTCGAAGCCTGTAATGTGCTTGCGAAGCTATCTGAAGCTTTCGCGTTGTTGTTGTAATGAAATGGGACAGAATATTCTTTAATTAAACTAGTTTCACTGTTTTACTGCAAAATTCAGTATCATAAGCAGCGCTCGCTCTGCTCGCGCTGTGAGGTCCCTCAGAAATTAGGGTGTATATACCTGGTCCACCCTCAGTACACTCCTTGCGCATGTATGCTTATATATAAGACCGTGATCCCTATGATGCATGCGGTCATCTTATATATATATATATATTATATATATATATATATTAGTGATGTGGATCGGATCGGATCGGCACCCAAAATCACCTACCGATCCGATCCGGCAAATGGCCGGCGATCCGATCCGATCCGATCCGATCCAGCCCCGGATCGGACCGATCCGATCCGATCCGACCATAATTTTTATTTTCAATTGCAGACACTTAAATTGTTATATTCCCAATTTCCCCTGATTTTGCAAAACTCTTCATCAAACTTTGCATCTAAATTTTAAGAAGTCATGAGAAACTGCAGCTGCAGAATGATGTGCAGTCACTTTGAGAAATAACGATTTGTTGTTTAAGATCTAGTGAGAATTTCACAAAAGATAGTGAGAAGTGAGAACTATACAAAGATAAGATAACATTGAAGTAACTAGGGTTTAAGACAAAAAATGTGCTTACAAACTTTGGTCGTATTTATAAGCAAGCAATGTATGTTTTAACATCGTTGAAAACTGGAGACAACATCGAAAATCGGGAAAAATCCGGAATCCCGGGTTTTATATATTTACGGAAAATCTAAAATTGTCAAAGGTTTGCTAAAATTTGTGCACATTGAAGATTTAATTTTCGTGATCAAATAGATCTGGTTCCGCTTCATATTTTTGCACTTACGTGTGTACAACCTTTTCAACCAAAGTGCACCCAATTTTCGGAATTTTCGGTTCTTCAAAATTTCCGAAATTTAAATATTTTAATGCTCAAGATATAGTTATCATTTAAAAGCTCTTGACAAACTGCACACGTTTAATAATACAATGATTTCCCAAAATGCACTCGATTCCGAAATTCATGAAAACGAGATTTTTCCAGATTTAAATGTTTTCCATGACCAACAGTTATGGAGCTATGGGTCTTGACGAGTTCGTCGAGAACCTTTGTAATACAACTATATAGATCCCAGAAATGCACCTTGTTTTCGAAATTCACCTCCATCTATGAATAGTGAACTCAAGAAATTGGTAATTTTCAAGTATTGGTTCCAGCTCATAATTAGCTTTTAACTAATATATACCCTATCATTCAAATGCAAGTGCAAAACTATGCACCTGGAATAGCTCTATACGATCATGGATACAAAATTTTGAATGTGGTCAAATTTTGAAAAAATTAAAAATATTAAATGTTAAATATTAGTAACCGAAGTATTATTAACCGAAGTTTCCACACACAATTTTTACCGGAGTTTGCACACAATTTTGGTCGTACAATAGCATATAAAAAAGTGCAAGACGGATTTTGCAGATTTTCCACTTCTGACCAGACGCACTTGGGCGGAAAATTTTCCTTCCAATTTCAGACAACGTTCCTATTAGTTGAGAACTTTTAATCAATACCAGACTAAGTCACTCGCAGCAGTCAGCGGTACTGAAATTAAAAAGCGGGTCAGACTGTCCAAAAATTAATTAGCAGGAAATATTAGAGAGCAATTCCATTTGACTTTTTTCTATATACATATAAAACAATTATTTATCCAGAGACAGAGCATTAAACAAAAACATTAGAAATAGAAAATTCAAGATTTGAATAAAATTCCGGAAACATTTTGAAAATTTCTAAATTGTAAAAAATTGGTACAAATTTTCAAAATTTGCCTCAGTTGCCGGATCGGCGATCCGGAAAAATCAAGCCGATCCGATCCGAAAATTTGTCGATCCGATCCGATCCGACGCCCGATCGGTCGATCCGATCCGATCCGCCGATCCGATCCACATCACTAATATATATATATATATATATATATATATATATATATATATATATATATATATACAAGTAGGAAAAATGCTCCTTGCAGTCGCATGGAAACAATATGAGCCAGAAGGACAGCCTTCAATTCGAGAAAAGACAAGATCTAAAATGTATAATGAGCCAGCATTTAATTATGTAAAGGACAAGATTTAAAAGTTTAATATGAGCAGCTCGTTTTTGTCGGGCTCATATTGACGCCTTAGGAACACAGTTGTGTCTGCAATTAGTTTACATATGACTGAAATCTGTGTAACAGATCTAACAACAAAATCTAAGCCGAGCACACGGTAACACATCTAATCAAGGGTACGCTGGATATGTTTAAACCAGAAGCTATTGCAGTCACAACATGCAGTCTTATTATATATATAGCAAGTACTTCAAATACTAAAAGCATATCCATAACGTTCGGAAAACTTGTTGATTTTCAGCACTACCATATTGCAATGCAACCATCAATTTCTCTGTAACAGGTCCACTTTGCGAGTAAATGCTCTGTCAGAATCATATGAACGACAACACGAAAGGGTAAAGAAGGAATGAAACCCCTTACGGGCTATCTGTGAGGCGTGAATATGAACCCGAGAAAGCGAGCTGCTCATATTAAACTTTTAAATCTTGTCCTTTACATAATTAAATGCTGGCTCATATTATACATTTTAGATCTTGTCTTTTCTCGAATTGAATGCTGTCCTTCTGGCTCATATTATATTTTTCATGCGACTGCAAGGAGCATTTTTCCTACTTGTCCTATTTCATTTTTGGGAATGAGGGAATGTGTAATGTGTTAATATGGTTTATTGACCATAACATTAACGCATACTGTTAAACTAAATGCTACCCCAGTAACTTGGAACACGGTTGAACCAGTTGAACCAGATGAACCAGACGAGATACGGCGTCGACAATATGCTCATCGTGTTCAGCGGTTTACGATTTACTAAATGGCTGTCACCAAATGGCCGAAAATAGCCGTTTTCGGGACTTTTCCCAACTATCGACTTAAACCAATTAAAAGACCGCGATTAGTTGTAACGCAGAATTTCTTTAGTTGGCGTGTAGTTAGACTTTGGAATTCATTGCCTGAAGAAGTTGTAAATGCAGCCACTGTAAATATTTTCAGGCAAAGGATTGAAGAACTAGATTTGGGTGCTTTTTTAATAGGGCGGGGGCTTAGATGACCAGTGCTGGTCTTCTCTCGTCCTTCTTGAAATTAATTATAAACATTTGACTGAGTATGTAATTATTGAACTATAGCCATTTTTTTGTTTGATGCTAATAAAATTTATGTACTAATTTGTTTATCTTTTCTTTTTCAAGTAAAGGAATTGTCTTGTCTTGTCTTGTCTCTTTGACCCTGGGCGATGAACTACGGGCGCCATGCATCCCGATGGTCACATCCGTCGGTTTCGGCGATATGCTCATCGTTTTCAGCGACCCTGATTTACTATATAAGGGCAAGCTTTCAGGCAGAATAAACTTGTCTATTTCAAGTTACAGGGTGTGCTGCACGGTGCTGCGGCTGCAGCGCCGCAGCGCAGCATCGCACAGCGACGAGGATACTCTCATCGGCTTCAGCGACCCCGATTTACTATATAAGGGCAAGCTTTCAGGCAGTTACAACTTGTGCATTGCAAGTTACGGAGCATGCTGTACGGAGCTGCGGCTGCAGCGCCGCAGCGCCACATGATAGCAGCACCGCACAGCGAAGAGGATACTCTCATAGTGTTCAGCGACCCCGTTTTACTATATAAGGGCAAGCTTTCAGGCAGTTTCAACTTGTCTGTTTCAAGTTACAGGGCGTGCTGCACGGCAGCGCCGCAGCGCAGCACGATAGCAGCACCGCACAGCGACGAGAATACTCTCATCGTGTTCAGCGACCCCGACTTACTATATAAGGGTAAGCTTTGAGGCAGTTTCAACTTGTCAAGTTGTCAACTTGTCAATTTCAAGTTACAGGGCGTGCTGCACGGTGCTGCCGCTGCAGCGCCGCAGCGCAGCACGATAGCAGCATCGCACAGCGACGAGAATACTCTCATCGTGTTCAGCGACCCCGATTTACTATATAAGGGCAAGCTTTGAGGCAGTTTCAACTTGTCTATTTCAAGTTACAGGGCGTGCTGCACTGCAGCGCAGCACGATAGCAGCACCGCACAGCGACGAGGATACTCTCATCGTGTTCAGCGACCCCGATTTACTATATAAGGGAAAGCTTTCAGGCAGTTCCAACTTGTCTATTGCAAGTTACAGGGCGTGCTGCACGGTGCTGCGGCTGCAGCGCCGCACGAAAGCAGCACCGCACAGCGACGAGGATACTCTCATCGTGTTCAGCGACCCCGACTTACTATATATGGGCACGCTTTCAGGCAGTTTCAACTTGTTTATTTCAAGTTACAGGGCGTGCTGCACGGAGCTGCGGCTGCAGCGCAGCACGATAGCAGTACCGCGCAGCGACGAGGATACTCTCATCGTGTTCAGCGACCCCGATTTACTATATAAGGGCAAGCTTTAAGGCAGTTTCAACTTGTCCATTTCAAGTTACAGGGCGTGCTGCACGGTGCTGCACCTGCAGCGTCGCTGCGGATGCCGCATCGCAGTGCAGCGGAATGGCGGCACCACACGAAGAAGCAAACACGCCTATCGTGGTCAGCGACCCCGATTTACTATATATGGCTGCTCCAGAAAGGCCAAAAATAGTAGTTTTTAGCGACTTTTCCCCACTTTGACCCTGGGCGAGGAACCACGTGCGCCATGCAGCCCGAGGGTCACATCCGTCGGTTTCGGCAATATGCTCATCGTTTTCAGCGACCCCGATTTACTATATATGGGCACCACCAAATGACCGAAAAACGCTATTTTAGACGACTTTTTGACAATTTTCTATGTTGGGGCCTCGAAAAATTTCTAAGTCCGAATGTTCGTGAGCCCATGTTTGAGTTTTAGCTCTCAACTCCTTACCGTTAATTAGTTTTGCTTAGTCCAAACTCCAAAGTCCAAACGCTTCGCAACCCCATGTTTGACAGTCTCTAAAAATCGCTAGGAGCCAAATTGGGCAAAAATAATCAATAGTGAACAGGTTCATGGTTATGCTAACAAGATAATAATAGGTAAAGGTTACCACCATAAGCCATGTGAAAAATCCGTTGGACACAAAATTGTACAAAAGCGTAAAGGACGAACACAACAGAAAAAACCACACATACAAAGTGGTCAGAAAAGTCGATTTTTTCAAAGTTCATTTTTTCCGGGCAAGTTTGGTATCATTCGAAAGCTCTTGGCCTGGAGATTTCAGAAATGCAAATTTTAGCTCTCAACTCCTTACCGTTAATTAGTTTTGCTTAGTCCAAACTCCAAAGTCCAAACGCTTCGCAACCCCATGTTTGACAGTCTGTAAAAATCGCTGGGAGCCAAATTGGGCTAAAATAATCAATAGTGAACAGGTTCATGGTTTTGCTAACAACATAATAATAGGTAAAGGTTACCACCATAAGGCAAAAGGAAAAAAACCCACTTAGAAAGTAGGTCTGAAAAATGAAAATTTTCAAAGTTCATTTTTTCCGGACAAGTTTGGTATCATTCGAAAGCTCTTGGCCTGGGGATTTCAAAAATGTAAATATTAGCTCTTAATTCCTTACCGTTAATTAGTTACGCCTAATTAAGCATTTTGAAAACACGCAATGTACCTTTTTGGCTCATATTATGGGGCGCTCTCCGAGATGCCCCATGATACAGGCGCGTAGCCAGGGGGGGGGGGAATGGTGGGAATTCCCCTCAGGGAATTGTGTTGCCCCCCAGGAATTTTTTCCTGCCATGTGTAAAAGACTAATTTTTCAAAAAATTTTCGCGCCTCCGGCGCGAAACAAGTGTATTATATATACCATTATAATACGTGTTTCGTACTGACAAATGAGTACCTTACAAATGAGTACCTTGCGTACTACTTTGAACACTTTCTGCATCATTTGGGTGAATGAACAAGCACTGCGCCTTAAATATTATTGTAATTTCAACGAGTGCTCTGTAAAATTCCACGAAGGTCGTGAAATGGAAAAATTTGTCAGCTTCTGGGGGACTCCGCCCCCCAGACCCCCCGAAAAAATTTTGCATCCCCCCGAAATTTTTTTCTGGCTACGCTAGTGTATATATATATATACATATACACATATATATAGTTTACTTATATATATGTATGTCACAATATACCGGAATCAACAGACCTCCTCCCAACCACACAACTTCAGACAAGGGACTTGTCCCACGGGGACTGAGAAGAATGGAAACGGGGGGGGGGGTGATCAATTTGTTACTTACTTACTTTTTGAAAGAAATTCACAAGCAAAGAGAAGAACTTACGTAAGGAAGGAAGGATAACTACGTACATACCATCTGTATATAGGCTGAATGATAAATTGTACAACATATAAACGTACGTATATAAACCGTATGTATATATATGCCCAGCTATATATATACCTACGTATGTGCCCAACTGCCCAGCTATGAATGAAGCATAAATTGAAAGGAAGACAGAATTTTATGTATAAAGAAATATACGTATGTAATAGAGTTAAAGGAATTACATAATAATTTAAAAAAACAGTATATATATAAGTATGAAAAATGCTCCTTGCAGTCGCATGAAAAAGTTAATATGAGCTATGATGGTCAACATTTAAATGTGTCAAGGACAAGATTTAAAATGTTTAATATGAGCCAACATCTAAATAAGTAGAGGACAAGATGTAAACGGCTAATATGAGCCGCTACGTTTCTCTTGGGCTCATATTGACGCTCATTTAGCTTTTGCTTACTTTTAATCAAATCCAACACTGAAATGGCTTGCATGAATCGACGCGGGTCTTTCCCATTATCCCCCCCCCCATAGCATCGTAGAAGTACTGAACATGCACACTTTGGCGGATTGAGTTGAAATTTGGTAGGGGTAGGTTTTCGGACCTGCTGATTTCAAAAATGCAAAAATTTTAAAATTTTAAAAGATTTTTAAAAATTTATAATTTTAATTTGGTAAGGTGGGGACCAAGGGGAACCGAAAAATTGTTTGTCTTCGATTTTGCTGAAAAGATGTATATAGGGATTTTCGGAATCGTAGAACACGAATCTGAAATCCGTTTTCGATCCAGCTTTTTGTTAGCTCAATATAAGCAAAAGTTCTAAGCTTAAGATGTAAGCTTAGCCTGAGCTAACGAAAAACTGGATCGAAAAACGGACTTCAGATTCGTGTTCTACGTCCCCGAAAACCCCTCTATACATCTTTTCATCAAAATCGAAGACAAAAAATTTTTCGGTTCCCCTTGGTCCCCCCTTACCAAACTAAAATTTTAAAATTTTTAAAAATTTTTTAAAATTTTAAAAGTTTTGCATTTTTGAAATCAGCAGGTCCGAAAACCTACCCCTACCCAATTTCAACTCAATCCGCCAAAGTGTGCATCTTCAGTACTTCTACGAAGCTATGGGGGGGATAATGGGAAAGACCCTAACGACGCATAAACATTAATTTTGCAAAGCTGTACGTAAATGTTTTCTTCTCCACCGCTACATCCAAGTACACATTTAAGGCCACCACATAAAGTCAACAAAACGAAACCGAAGTCCAATCTAATGAAGAAACGAAAAGGTGGAACTTACACATGTTGTGAAATCTTGAGAAATCACATTTGAAGTTATCATCGCAATCATCACATTAATTCAATATTCCCAAGCCAATCAAATCGTTTATAAACACTGATGCTTATATGCCAACCGTAAACTGTATATGTTTGCCATTTTAGTCGCGTCAATATGAGCCCAAGAGAAACGTAGCGGCTCATATTAGCCGTTTACATCTTGTCCTCTACTTATTTAGATGTTGGCTCATATTAAACATTTTAAATCTTGTCCTTGACACATTTAAATGTTGACCATCATAGCTCATATTAACTTTTTCATGCGACTGCAAGGAGCATTTTTCATACCTGTCCTCAGTCTAGTTTTTGGGAACGCTACCATAACTGTGGCAGTAGCAATCACAAATTTCACCAGCGAATTCCCCATACCCAATAAGCATTGCATGCAAAATTTCAGCCTTTCAGCTATCTCCAGTAGCTTGAACCAGGAACTGATTCAACTTTGAACCAGTTGAACCAGATCTGGCCAGCCATGGGTCAGATCAGCAAAGTAACACCACTAGTGAATTCCCCATGCCCAACATATATACATGCGCAAGGGGTGTACTGAGGGTGTACCAGGTACACCCTAATTTCAGGGGGACCGCGCAGCGCGAGCGAAGCAAGCGCTACCTGTAATGTCAAAATTGCGCAATTCAGCGTGAATTAGTCAGAAAAACTAAGTTCTAATTAATAAATATTGTCCTCGTGTTTAATTTCTACAAAATTGTGGAAATTTTGAAGAGCTTCCCAAGCAGATTACAATCTGTGAAATGAATGGAAAACGTGTGAGAAATTCAGCAGATGTGCATTTTTGCGAATACTTTAAAAATGTCGCAATCTCTGCTGCTTGTTCTAGCGCTCTCGCCTTTCCACGTCGCCCGCCTTCCCCCCCCCCCCGGTTGTGCGAAGGGGGACCGCGCAAAATAATTTCTGGTACACCCTGCGAAGAGAGACCTTGCCCATGTATGATGCCCAATAACCTTTGTATGCACGATTTCAGCCTTTCAGCTATCTCCAGTAAGCTTGAACCAGGAACTGGTTCAACTTTGAACCAGTTGAACTAGATCTGGCCAGGCATAGGTCGGATCACCAAAGTAACACCACCACTCAATTCCCCAAGCCCAATGACCTTTGTATGCAAAATTTCAGCCTTCCAACTATCTCCAGTAGCTTGAACCAGGAACTGGTTCAACTTTGAACCAGTAGAACCAGATCTGGCCAGCCATTGGTCAGATCAGCAAAGTTACACCACCACTACCTTTGTATGCAAGATTTCAGCCTTCCAACTATCTCCAGTAGCTTGAACCAGGAACTGGTTCAACTTTGAACCAGTTGAACCAGATGAACCAGCCGAGATACGGTGTCGGCACTAAGCTCATCGTGTTCAGCGACCCCGATTTACTATATATGGGTACCATCCTAATTTTTCAGCTTGAAGGTGTCCAAAAACGCTATTTTGTCCATTTTTGACCATCTATAAAAATCGAACCAGATTGAAATTCGGAAAAAAACATAAACTTGCTAAGTACCATTGCCTAGATATTCAAAAAATAGTATAGAAAAATTTTTCCTATGGGCCGTTCGAAAAATCGAGTTAACACAAAATTGACAAAAATCATGCTGAATACAGAGAAAAAATCCCACTTTCAAACCCGTAAGAGAAAGTAGATTTTTTCAAAGTTCATTTTTTCCGGGCAAGTTTGGTATCATTCGAAAGCTCTCGGCCTGGAGATTTCAAAAATGTAAATATCAGCTCTTAATTCCTTCCCGTTAATTAGTTATGCCTAATTAGCACTTTTCAAAATCCGCAAAGTGCCTTTATAGCTCATATTATGGGGGGCTCTCCGAGCACCCCCATGACTCTCCGAGCACCCCCATGATATATATACCTACGTGTGTGTACGTCATTATCATACATGCCAGAGACGAAACCAAACCACGGGGTAACCAGGTCAGGAACTCTGGTCTCTGAACCGGTCTGGAGCCGGTATTTTTGGTTGGGGAGTTTCTGGAAAAGCATAGTTTCTTGAATTTTCACCGATTAATTACCATCAGAAAATTCACATTTTATATAAATATTTCATAATATATACATATATAAAATATACATTTCAGACTATGACTAAGGCCATGTAATTCAAGGCTGAGGATAATAGTACTGATACGTACACGGTACTTAACCTATTAATTAATCGACATACCAAAGCAAAGCACTGAGAAGCAAGACAGCTCTAATTCCATATATACGTAACATATATACCAATCTGAAAGCTAAAAGTGCCTGTAAACAAACAAGCAAGCACCTAAGAATGACCTATCATTCGACTTTTATCAGAATCTCTCCCGCAACTGTAACTCATCACTTATCAATGTCGAATGACGGGTCACATTTTGGGGGTGGATGGGTGCCTTAGAGGCCTGCAATACGTCAGGGCCGGGCGGGCCGACGACCAAAGTTCACGGGCTGGGCCGGACCGCGGGCCGAACCTCACGGGCCGGGCCGGGCCGCGGGCCGACTGTCCGGCCGGCCAACAGTCTTTGCAAGATTTTAATAGAAAACCACAACTCAAATTATTAACTTCAGAGATTTTGCGCTTCCCGAAATTGTTTCGTTAGCATTAACACTTGTTTTCAGTAGCTAATTTCAGCATTGTATTTCATGAATATATACTATGTTATGTACATAGTAAGCATACTTGACACATAACTTCAATTCATCGGTGTGATTTTAGCATTTACACGATTAGAATATTAAAACTTACAAACTGTGAGTTAGGATGATATAAAATATTAGGAAAACTGTATTGATAGATTTACTGTGTTTTCGCACCATTTTTCTGAAAAAACACACTTAAATACACACCAAAGGTGTGAGTTTGTGAGGCAAAGGCTAAGTTCCGTAAACAATTTCATTTTGTAAAAATTTTTGCGCTTTGGATGCAATTGTATTTTCCTTAACCTCAAATTCTTCTATTTTACTTCGAATTCTTCTAATTCTCGAGTAGTTCTCATAAAAAACGTACACTTTACAAAAGACAAACGAAGTTATTTTGGATCTAAATAAAAGACTTTAATGCTGCCTTTTTAGCAATTTTTGAAAACTCTTCTTTGATTCCGTGGCGTTCCAACCTTCCGTCAATCGTCAATACAAGTCAAATCAGTATCAAATATCTATTCGCTTTTACTGTAGAAAGGCAAAAATTAACAAAAACTACATGATACCATTGTAAAGTCATTAAAACTAGGAAAACTCAATTTTTAGAAAAACACATTTTCTTTGAAAACACACTAAAAACACAGATCCTATTTTGAAAAACACTGCTTAAGAAAAATGTTTAGGTATATATATTTGCATCATCAGAAAAAATTGAAAAAATTTTCGCGGGCCGGGCCGGGCTGGTATGAAAATTTCGACGGGCCAGGCCGGGCGGGCCGAGAAAAATTTTTCACGGACCTGGCCGCCCGGCCAGGCCCGCAACAATTCGGCCAGTGCAGGCCTCTAGTGTGCCTTACTATTGACAGAGTGAGCATACACAATTGTGTACTGAGTAATGATTAGCGGGGGGGTCCACTAGGTACGCAATTGCGGGTCGGGGGCCGTTAGCGGGCAGAGCATGGCTCGCGAGCTGATAACAGAGTGTGCCGCTTGTTAGAGTTGTATCACACACTCTTATCTATTATGTCCACTTGATAATCCTAACACACAGCCACACAGCCAAAACTTTGAAAGGCTGCGAGGGAACCAAGCCAGCCAAGACGAGGCTGATGTATAGTCAGAGCCGGGGAAAACGATTTTCGACTGAAGCCTCTAACGTTCGCAAATGATGGCCAATCTGGAAGCAGATCTTCCCGAGCACCACAGGCTCTCAGATTAATAAAAAATCGGTGATCTTTTACCCGACAAAATGGTATATAAAAGATGGCTTGTGGTATAAAACAATCCCTCAAACTATTGGCGCCGGAGTACATTTGATGCTTCCAGGTGAAAGAGCGCATCATATTTAGCCAAAAAAACCGAAGTTATAATGAATAGGTAACTATTTTTGTCGATTTGAAAAGTTCAAAAATTGTGCAGCATCAACCAATCAGGTTTCATAAGCAAAAAAAGCCATTTTCGAGAAATATTCAAAAATGGTCATTTTTGACTAATTTAAAAAGTTTAAAGGCTTAATCGATGCTTTTTAGGCGTTCTAAATGCACTAAAACCCCATCTTGCTTCAGAAAAAGTTTTTGCTGGGTTCTGACAGTTTTTTACCCGAACAGCGGCGAAATTTTGGGGGTAAAAAATGGTCAGCTGCTGGAGCCCCAATGCAGCAGGGGATATGGTGTCTTATGTGTTAATACTTTGGGACCAATACAAACTCACATGTTAAGTACTGGAGCCAGGAGTCTCCTGCTAGCAAGAGAAGCTTGAAAATTCCGATATTATGACCCTTAGCTTTTGGCGGTGGTTTTAGGAGGTCAACTTTGAAAACATACTGAAAACTTTCGATTTAGTCCAGGGGTCTCATACTTACAGTGTGTGGTTATCTAGGGTGGCGCTATATTATCACATATTAGTTGCACTCACCGGGCCTACCAGGCTTCCAGGGCGGCACCGTTTTTTACCCTTAATTGGGTTTTTTTTCACGGGTCAGGGTCTGACTTTGTAGTTGTAATGCTATTCTACTTGGAGACACCCATTTCTATCTGTCCTTTCTTTCTTAGCCCAATCCCAAAATCCAAGTCTGAAAGCCTTCACAGCTTTAGCCTATAGTCAAGCCAAGGCAAACCAGTCAGCAGCTAAGTTCATTCCTCCCTCTAAACTCTCGTCACTCAAAGGGGAAGAAACTACATGGGAAGGAGCAGAGGCAAGGCGTTCCACATTTCTGTCTCATTCATAAAACTTTCTGAACGATCCCTTCTCCAGTCTCTCTCTCTCAAGACTTAGTCCATACTTTTCCTCCGTCCTATTTCCCCTCCCTTCACGTGAACAAAATCAATGTTGGCACAGAGTTGGCACATACGTCTGTCTACACAATTACACAGACCTACGTACACATATATATAGACTTTGGTGCTGAGGCAAACTTATGCAGCACGTAGATAGCATATATATATATATATATATATATATATATATATATATATATATATATATATATATATATATGGCTTATGTCGATCTGAGTAGGGGCAAAGGGTTTCTTCTATTTAATGGATTAACTTAATGACTCTGTCCACTTGAAATCAGCAGGGGAATTAATTTCTTTTTCCTAGCTCTATAATAGTCCAGTTTAACTCTGATGCAGCGGACAACAATAAAGAGAGGGTGAATGTTAAAAGAAAGTTTCTTTTATATCTACGAACTAAAGTTAAAAATACCAAGAAACAAACTATTAATTACAAAAAAATGCTGTTAAAATAATTTGTTGAAAAGTAGCATTTCAGCCGCTTAGTTGTTAAAAAGTTTAAAGTTAGCATTAATATTAAAGTTTTTCATTAAATTTAAATTATCATTAAAATTATCATTTAAATTAAGTTTCAATTTTCATTAAATATTTGTATTCATGTTAAAGTTTGGAGTTGAAAAAAATTTGAAAGTTGATTGAAGTCACTTAGTTTTTTTCACTGAATTCTTAAATTGATTACACGTTTTTATTTTTTAATAACTAAATAGCTAAAATACAGCTTTGCAACAAATCATTTTAAAGAGCATTTTTGGTAATTAATAGTTTGATTCTTAATAATTTTAACTTTAGTTCGTATATAGATATAAAGAAACTTCTTTTAACATTCACCCCCTCTTTATTTTTGCCCAGTGTATCAAATTTGGTAGAACTAGAAAGAAATTGACCCCTGCTGATTTCAAGTGGACAGAGTCATCAAGTTAGTCCCTCTATATAGAAGAAAACCTTGCCCCTACTCAGATCGACATAAGCTATACATATATATATATATATATATATATATATATATATATATATATATATATATATATATATATATATATATATTATATATATAGTATATATATATATGTAGCATATTCGAAAAAAAGAAACGCATAATAAAAAGAAGCTTCAAATAGTAAACACGTATATACGACAATTAATTGGCGACGGCGCTTACCTGTGAGCAACATTCGCAAAAATGTATCGACTAGTTCAAATCTGGCATGGACGGATAGCTTTTGATTTGAACATAAATGATTTATATAAAACATTAAATATTTATATAAAATTATAATTATTTCAAAATTTTAATTTTCCAAGGATGGGCCAACGAGAGATAAGAAAATCCCTTTCCTGAATTTTGCTGAAAAGTTGCACACACGAGTTTTGGAATATAAACTTTTATCAATATATACGTATATCTAGCTTTTCGTTCGCTCAGAATTCCATCTTGAGAGGGTCCATTTTTGGGCCATTTACTACTTTCTCTAACGTTGCTGATTTTTACGTATTTAATTGTCTAAGCGCAATTTTAACGAGTTTTTAAAATTAAAATTGTAAACATTAGGGTTGTTTCAACAATTTCACCTCAAATATGAGGTCTGCATGTGTTAAAAATAAAGAAATGAAAAATTTGTCATTTTTTACGTGCGCCAATCTTGCCAAAAACGCCGACGAATCTGTACAATGCCTGGATTAGATTATCGATTAGAACTTAAATTAGGTCTTTCAAATATTGTAATCAATTTTTGAATAACTAAAATTTGGCTTGTACGTCAAATTTATATTCTTCAAAAATTAATTTAAAAAATTTTAAGGACCTAAGTTAAAGTTCGAATTCCACAGTGACACGGTCTAACATTTTGTCAATTTAATATAAAAATTATTTGTCGGGAGATTTTTTGGAGCAAGTTCAGCAAAACCAGGAATATATACTGAAAATATTTCAGACAATATATATAGAATAGAAATAAAAATAGAACTGTGACAAAAATAAAAATTTAGTAGAGCAATACGTAACTGAACGAAGTACA